>NCQT01084143.1:6662-20569 GCA_002740465.1 Stenocereus thurberi | reverse complement strand
GATTTTTAGATTTTAGTCCTTTTTCAAGAAGTCCGCCGTCTCTTTTCCATTATGCCAACTCCTCTAGTTGAAAATAGGACGAACAATGCTCGATTCTACTTATTATATGTTATCAACATTCATAAATTTTAAATAAGTGATTTTTCTTATTAAAAATACATTGGCTGGATTTGGGTAGTCAAATCATCATAAAAAGCATTGAATAAGATAATGATTAAAGTTACAAAATCACTATAAGAATCGATGTCATTAGAGACCGAAAATTAAAAATCAAATTCTAACCCAATCTCTAATTTAATTTAGAGATCCAAATCAGAGATTGATGTTGCACTTCTCTACTTAATACGAAATTTAGACATTGAAAATCATAATAGACTCTAATTGAGAGTAAATATATCGACTAATTGGGTTGTACTCGAATGAAAACAGATTTTAGAGACCAAATGGTTGCTCATATCAGTTAGAGACCGATTTTAGAGTCCACTTATCTTGCCTGTCTCAATTAGAGAATGAATATTTTAGAGACCAAATGGATATGTTGAGATAGAGCTGGGCAGAACCAACGGATCAAAGTGTGGGGCATTTGTTGAGCACGATGATGAAGAAGGCAGACCAATGCTTGTGAGTTTGATACTCAATCTAAAAGTTGTTTCAAATCTTAAATAATGGAATATTTAATTTGAAATTCTCAGATCTAAAATCTTGAACCTCAACTCATGTGTAAAAATGTGAGATTCTATTTTTCGGATCTAAAAATATCTAGTATGTTTTTTTTTTTGTTTTTCCAAACAAATTTTAGATCTGATGAATTGTGCTTGTGGGTATAAAATGGTGATGGAAATTGAGGTCAATTGCTTTCTTTCTCTTATTTTCTCAACGCTCCTCTCTTGTAAAAGCCAACGCTTTTATTTTTGGTTGGAGGGGATTGATTTGAGTATTGTTTTTCGTTGTTAAACTTATTAAAATTTTTATTTTTAGTTTATATTTAGAAGATCTAATTATGCATAATCTTGATCTTAAATGGAATCTTCATATTCCTTCTCAATCAGATCTAGGGATAAAATGCATTGGAGTTTCACATTTCTAATCCGTGCCCTTTGAAAAGAAAAGTAAATAGTTGGATACAAAAATTGGCTTAAGGTGATTTTATTTTTTTATTTTCTATGTCGTATTGATTAGATTTTTTATGCTATTTTTTTTCCTCTGTCTGGCAGCATTTAGGAGCAACGAAAAATACAAGCTTTAATTGGGATTTACATGACTGCAGCTACGACATTTAGATTAGATTTTTCCCACCATTTCTTTCCCACACATATGTATGGCAGAGAATAATTCATGACTTTTAAATGAACTTAGAAAATTTATGTATTTTTAAATTATGATTTCTTTTTGTGTGAAGTACTTTTAAATTATGTTTTGCATACAAGGATGTATTCAAATTTAGTAAATTAGATAAATAAATTGTTTTATTCTCTTGAAGTTTTTTGAGCTTCGCATAATTCAAATTATAAGCATTGAAAATGGAATGTGTATCAAAAATAAAATTTTTAAGAAAAGAAATTTCAAGTATTATAAAAGCATTGTGACAAGAACATGAAATTCGTTTTTTTTTGGGGGAAGAAAAAGCAATTAGAGATCAAGTCTTTAGAATGGTCCATGCTTGAGACCAAAACCCGGGTTAAGTGATGATCCAGAAAATTCCCGATAATGTGGCCACATCATCAGCCCAGGCGGAAAGACCTTCGGAGTCGATTCCCATCATAGGTCCTTATCAGACTTAGGCCAAAGGAGGAGAAAATCTAAAAAGACTGCTCGTCAAACCCTCTATATAGTACCCTATAAATGCCCATCTACCCACTTGAGAGAGGTAATCAATTCAAGGCACAGGAACTTGGACACTGACACTATCCACATCAGAATTAGGGTTTCTCGTCTTTTTTACTTTTCCCTTTTTTCTTGTAAAATTCTGACTGGACCATAGGAGGGGCGTTCCTCAGATCCAAATCTGGGGCGTGCCTTTTTGCAGGAGGTCAGAAGGTCTGGCATCCCAAGTGATAACCTTCTTATAAGCCCCATTTTTTGTCACCTCATCTTCCAAGTACCTGTGCAGAAACACATTGGCGCTGAGTCTGTGGGAAAGGACGATGAATGATGATGGTCAATGACGCTACACGGACCCATAGAAGAAGAGACATGAACCCTAAGTCTGATCCTGTAAGGTACCTCCAGGTCCCCTAGTGGATGCCTATGAGGTCCAGGGCGTGTCCAAAAGCTCTAGGCCTACACCTTAGTCGATAGGGCGGAGACCACTCCCCGCGGGGACATGCATTACCATGGATGCCCTGAAAACCCTCATGACCAACATGACAAACACCCTCTTCCAACAGGTCACCGATCAAGTGAAAAGGACCATGGAGGGAGCAAGTTCTTTGAGGCAGCCTCCCACCCTTGGTGGAGAGGTACACAGTAAGGATCTCATCCCCCATGAAGATACGCAGCTTCACATCAGCAAACAGCTAGCCCGTGACCGACCCTGAGGGGTGAATGGCGTTGACGCTAGGCAGATCATTCGAGCGCCCCAAGCCCTTTACAAGGCACATGAGGTTGATAGTGTCAACAACAGCCTCAACTCTGCATGCCACACACTCCTGATGGTTGGCATGGTTCGAAGAGAAAAAGTACACATCCCACCCCAAAAAGGAGCACCCTAGACAAGGTAGTGGTCCCCCAAGTGCAAAGGAAAATACGCCAGGGGTCGGTCAGTCACGAGGGATCGAACTTGCAATCCCCTGGCATATAAGCAGGATATGGTGCAAATTGGTCATCATTGGCACAGCTCGCCAAGGAGTGCTGCACGTTTCCAAAGTTCTTCATTGCTAGAAAGGAGATTGCCTGCTCCTGTCAAGCTATCACACCGTTGTGCACCTTGAGGTCACCCCATTCCTATCGCCTTTTAGCGAGCAAATTATGAATGGCCATAGGCCCACAGAAAGTCAAAATGCCAAATTTGGAGCTGTACGATGGGACTAAAGACCCTAGGGAACACTTGGGGGTGTACAAGGCCCAAATGTACATTCAGGACGTGGATGACTTGGCCTATTGCATGTATTTCTTAGCCACCTTGAATGGGTGGCCCACAAGTGGTTCAACGGCCTACCTCCTGGGAACGTCACAGGCTTCCAAGAGTTGTGCAATCACTTTGTGAGTCAGTTCATTGCCAGTTGTAATGATCGGCGAACGAGCATCCATCTCTCCAGAGTTAAGCAAGGACTGAACAAGTCGCCAGCTGACTTTGTGGGGAGATTCCATCTGGAGGCCGTCTTGATCCCTGATCTAGAGGACGGGGTGACATATACTTCTTTCCTCAACGACCCAAAGAACGGGTAGTTCAAGTTCTCCTTAGCAGAATAAAAAGGGACTTTGTTGGTTAAGGCCCCTAAAAATGCCACTGACTTCATATAGGCCACTAAAATATGCGTAGAAGGTAGAGATGGTAGCCACAGAAGCTGGGTCTAAGAAACGAGCCAAGCCAAGGCTAAATAGAGGTAAAGAAATGGAGCTCGAGATCAATGCTTTGATGTAGATTCCAGAGCATCCTCATGGAGATTAAGGGCCACCCCATGCTTAAAAAACCACCGCCTATGGCCTCTCATCCCAAACCATGAAACATGAGTAAATAATGCGAGTTCCACGAGTAAACCGACCATACCATGGTAGAGTGTTGAGAATTGAGAAGGCCCTCCGCGAACTCACTGACAAGGAATAGATAGATCATTTCCTGAAACATGGAGCATGGACGAGGGTAAGGCAAAGGCCCATGAGTCCACCCTCGATGAGTGTTCCACAAAAATTGTCGCCACCATAGCTAGGGGATACGTTGAAGGGATCTCCTATGCTGTGTGGAAGGCACGAATGCGGGGCACACAACAGGTGATGAACATTGAGCAGGGAGCTCCAGTTACTATCCCAATTATAACATTCAGCAAATCCAAGGGACGTCCCATTATGGCTCCCTTTGACGATCCCGTGGCCATTGAGCTTAGGGTGGCAAGAGCTCTGGTTCACAGAATACTCATAGACATCAAGAACTCCGCCGACATCATAAATTGGGAGTGCCTCCAAAAGCTCAAGTATCCAAGCAGTGATATCACCCCCTCGTTAATCCCATTTGAGGACTCGACGGGCAAATGGTTAACCCGATCGGATAATTCAGCCGCCTCTGTAATTTAGAGATAAGGTTAAATCTAAGAGTTTAAAGGTTGACTTCTTGGTGTTGGATGTGCCCACCACGTAAAATATCATCCTAGGAAGGCCAACCCTTTAAAGAGTAAAGGTCGTGATAGCACCCGACCTGCTAAAGATCTAGTATGAGTCGAACGATGGCACTGTGGGAAAGTTGTTCGGAGACTAGCACATAGCCCACGAGTGTTACCTAGTGAGCATAAAGCCCCTTGTAGGGCACGGGCATTAAGAGGAGCCCACGATCCTGAAAAAGCCGCGCGTAGAAGAGCCTGCCCTAGTAGGGGCTTCACTTATCTTTGCAATGGAGACAAAGGATCTGAAATGACCGTGGCCTAAGCCTTTAAATGACACTGAAGCTGTGGTGTTTGAAGATGATGATCCTGACCGAACTGTCAAAATCGAGTTCGGCGTACGAGGAGAGATACGGTGGCACGTTGTTGTGCTATTACAAGAATACAAATATATGTTTGCTTTCGGGCCTGGTGAAATGCTCGGCGTCGATCCTGCGATCTTAGAACATCATTTGAATGTGGACCGAATGTGCACGCCTTGGCCAGAGGAAAACGCACAGGGGGGTCGAGCGATGTGCCGCCATTGTCAAGGAAGTGCAAAGGTTGTTAGAAGCAGGCTTTATTCAGGAATGCTAGTATCCCCAGTGGATATCAAATGTGGTGCTCGTAAAAAGTCGAATTGCACCTAGTGCATGCGTGTTGATTTCACAACCATGACCAAGGCCTATTCCAAACACAACTACTCGCTGCCTGAGATCGACAAACTAGTAGATGCAACCGCAGGACACACACTCCTGAGTTTCATAGATGCTTACTTTGCTACCACCCGATACTGCTCCACTCGAGCGATCAGGAAAAGACTACCTTTATCACTGATAGGAGTTTGTATTGCTAAGAGGTAATGTTGTTCAGCCTTAAAAATGTGAAGGCAACCTATTAAAGCTTGGTTAACAAGGTGTTCGAGCCACTCATTTGGCAAAAATGGAAGTTCATGTCAATGACAAGATTGTAAAAAGCAAAGATGATGCACGACATCCGGCTGGTCTATGTGAGACGTTCACAATCCTCTGAAATTATGGCATGAAGCTCAATCCCAAAAAATGTCTTTGGTGTTAAATCAGGGAAGTTTTTGGTATTCATGATCAATAGTCATGGGATTGAGGCTAATCCTGACAAGCTGCACGTCGTCCTTGATATAAAGCCACCCGAACTGTCAAGGACGTGTAGCAACTCCTCGACTGTGTTGCAGCATTAGAAAGATTTGTGTCCAAGTCTGCAGACAAATGCTAGCCATTCTTTCACGCCCTCAAAAGGCAAGTTGCTTTCAAATGAGATAAGAAGGCCAACACGGCCTTCCAGTCCCTTAAGGAATATCTTTCACACCTACCCAAGATAGCAAGTCTGACTCAGGGGGAGCCCCTCCTCCTCTATTTAGCAGTGCTGGACTAGGCGATGAGGGCGGTCCTAGTCATACAGCAGGAGAATGATCAGATCTCCACATACTATGTCAATTACGTGCTCACGGGGGCTAAATTTAATGACCCTCTAATCGAGAAGTTCATTTAAGCCTTGGTCATGGCCAGCACGAAACTTCGGCCCTTCTTTAAGGCTTGTAAAATAATAGTTCTGACCGACCATCCTTGAAAAACGTGCTCCAGAAGCTTGACGCTTCTAGATGGCCACTTAAGCAGGCAGTTGAACTATCCAGGTACGAGATAGAGTTTGAGGTAAGGCCCGGTATTAAAGGTCAAGCCCTGGTGGACTTTTGCACGGAAAGCAGCTTCTCTGACGTGCCACCTAGTCTCCCTTTTGGAGTATGGAACCTTTATGTGGATGGCTCATCCACAAAGGATGACAACGGGGTCGGATTTATCATCGAGACACCCACTAGCGAAAAGCATGGGTATGCCCTGAAATGCATGTTTAGAGTGTCAAACAACAAAGCTGAGTATAAAGCATTGATAGCAGGCCTCAAGCTGTGCCAATCTTTGGGGGCCGATGCTGTCTAGGCATACTCAGATTCTCAATTGATCGTCAACAAGCTCAACAAGGAGTACGAGGTCAAGGACGACATAATGGTTGCGTATGTCCGCCAGGTCCAGGGCACAACTGCACGATTATCTTCCTTTGAAGTCACTCGTATTCCAAATCAACAGGCCGATGCGCTAGCCAAGTTGGCCAGCTCATCATCAGATTAGAAGCATAAGAACATTCAATGAAAAACACTCTTAGAGAGGACTACTGAACTGCATGAAATTTTGTGGGTGGGCCGCAGCCCCACATGGATGGAACCTATCATAGCCAACCTCTCTAACGGGATGTTTCCCTTGGATGGCAAGGAAGTCAAGCGTACTAACAAGAGAGCAGAATGGTTTATCCTATATGAGGAAATACTCTATAGATGCTCATACACTCATCTTCTCTTCCTATGCGTCACCCCCAAAACTGGACAAAAGATATTAGAAGAAATCCATGAAGGCACGTGTAGCGCCCACATAAGCGGACGAGCGCTAGCAGTGACGGCACTTTGCATGGGGTACTGTTGGAAATCCCTACGGTAAGATGCCATGACCTTGGTAAAAAAATATGAGAAATGTCAAAAATTCTCTCCTGCATTACGTCGGCCCACCATCCCGTTAACTCCAATCATGATGTCCCGACCATTCGCCAAGTAGGGCATAGACATCCTTGGCCCTTTCCTTAACGTGATCAGATGACAAAAGTACTGGTTGTAGTAGTCGATTACTTCACAAAGTGGCAGAAGTCGAGGCCATGCCTTTTATCACCTCTGGGGAGGCCCGAACATTTCTATGGAAAAACATTATCACATGCTATGGGGCGTCGTGAGCGATGGTATTTGACAACAGATGGCAATTCGGCACAGACGAGGTAAGGGACTACCTCTACCAGTATGGCTGCCAGGTGTGCTTCACCGCCGTGGCACACCCTCAGGCCAATGGACATGCCGAGTCAACTAATAATTCCACCTTATGTGGCCTATAGAAAAAGTTGGATGACGCCAAAGGAAAATGGGTGGACGAGTCATCAAGCGTGCTATCGTACATCCATATCATTGAAAAAGGGGTAACGGGAGAAACCACATTTATGCTTATCCACGGTTCAAAAGCCATCCTGCTTGTGGAAGTCACCCTACACACCCACCGTCTAACCACGTTCTAGGAGAACCTGAACAATGCTGATCTTTGAGAAGCTCTAGACCTCTTACCCTCTGTTAGAGGTGGCACATACCTATGAGAGTGGTTATACAAGCCCACCCTGCAAGGCTTTTCAATCGTAAAGTCAAGGAGCAGCACCTGAATATGGGCGACTTGGTCATGTGGAAAATTGAAACACTCATGCGGTCCAATGAACATGAGAAGCTCATGGCTAATTGGGAAGGCCCATATGCAGCTACAGAACAAGTTCGTCCAGGCGCCTACAGACTTTCTACTTCACAAGGGATGCCTATCCCAAGAATATGGAGCAATTGTAACCTCAAGAAGTATTACACTTAGCTTGCAAACAGCTGTATGCCCTACCCCCCCCATTTTGTTTCTTCTTCCTTTTGTGCTTGTTTTTCTCTACGGCCCACTGTAAAAGAATTTTGTATGTCCTATTTGCTATTTAATGAAAAGGGACAGTTGCTTGCATCACTAAGTTTGGGGATAATACACCCACATAGTCAGAAAGGTACGATCGGTAAAGCCAAGGTTCAACTATAGGGCAACAAGTAGGGAAAAGAAACTTAACAAAATAAGAGATCAAATGAAAAGCAAAGCACAAATGAATGGTATGTTTCATTAACATTAATGACTGAAAAGAGGTCTGCATCCTTATAAAAATTATTGGGTAGGGGAGACCTAGGAAAACCTACAACTAATCCTCAGTAGCCGTATCCTCACCCTTAGCCTTGTCATCAATGCTCGGCCTTCAAGTGCCGCTTGGGTTCGGTCAATTCCTCACCCCTCTGGTGCTGCTCGAGTTCCTTTGGCTCTTTATCTTCAGGGTCCTTGTCCATATGCTCTTCCTAATCAAAGATGACTTGATCAGGACCCTTGCCGGCTCGTCACACTCGCTGTTGGCCCTCAACATACCTCACCTAGGCTTCAAAATACCCATGCTGAGTTTTGAGTTCTAGCGAGCACATCTCGAAGAGATGGCAGAAACAAGCAGTACGCTCCTCCTTACCCTGGCGATGACCTTTGCACTTGGCCAGCTCGACTCTCTTCTGAACGGAGAACTTCACCTTGGAGAGCTCGAACTTAAGATCGGTAACTTGTTAGCGTAGCTCTTTTTTGACCTTCTTGTAACCTCTCTTCCCTTTCTCGAGGTCCTTATATTTGCCTCAATACTTAGCCAAGGATGCATCGACTTTAGCCTTATGTTTCTTGAGGACCTTCACCTACTCCTTGAGCTCAGCCATCGCAATAGCGATCCTTATGGCTTTCAACGCCTGAGCAAAGACCTACGGTGAACTTGAGTTAGCAAGCCCGAAATGTAGCTGGAAAAGTGATAACATTTCAAGCAAGGTGGATATCTCAGCAACGGCCACTTACTCATTGGTGATCAATTGCACATATGGGGTGGCACACGGAGCTAGGTCCCATGAATGAGCAAGCCTCTTGACTGGCTCAGACTTCACAGATGGCTCTGCCTCCAAGAAGAGATCAATCTGGCAAAGTGAGGGCAGTGAGTGAGCATCACTTGGTGCCTTGTTATTTGGGGGCTCCCCTACGAGTCATTTCATGGTAAAGGACCAGGGCGGCATACTGGACCTGTTTGCTTGCCGGGGTGGGGCTGAGCGTAGCCCCATCAGTGGTGGACTTCTAAGCTTTCCCCTCTTTTCCAGTTGTCTTGGGGTCAACTGTCTGATTGGTTGGCTTCGAGCGCTTGCATGGTGAATACGGAGGCATAGACATGGTAAGTAGGTTTGAGCGGATCAACAACCGGGCCTACAAATGAAGTCCCAAGCAAAAGTTAGACTACACCTCAAAGAAAGCACTAGAATGATAAGTAGGGAAAGTGGTCTTACCTTAGTCGCTTGGGCTTCAACGTGGCATTGCTTTTCCTTGTCCCTTTCTCGGGATTGGTTGATATAGATCTCTTTTGGGGTAGCGTCTCCAGTCTCTAGCCGAGTCAATCTCGTGTGGGCCTGTAAAAGGAAATGAAAGTCATGTCTGTTCAATAAGATGCATGGGATGCAGCGAAAATGGGTGATACCCTTAGAGTAGTTTGGCATGATGAGGAGCCCAGCTGCCGCAAGGAAAAAGTTGTTCCATAAATAAGACAACTTAGGGAGCCAGTTGAGCATCTCTTTATCACTTGACTTAACCCTTTGACATTTCAATTCTTTCCCCCGTTGTTTTTCTATAACCTTGGTTATGAATGAGAGGATCGGCTGTAGGCGATTATCCTCCCTAACCGTTTACTAAAAATAGTTAGCCGCCGCTACTTCGGCTCCACAGGGAATGCTGAAGGGGGCGCAACTAGATCACCATTGTTCCACCGAGGAAAACTCGCCTAGGCAGCACGTTTATGGTAGCATCTAACTCTAGGAGAATAATCTTGTAGTCCAGGGGAAAGAGGTAGTGCCTCTCTAGCTCTTTGTGAACCAGTCTGGCCATCCTCCTCGAGTCTAAGAAGTGTGAACTCGGGCCGTCCGCTGGGTTGAAACGGGAAGGGGCGCTAGGCAAGGTGTTCCCAATGGCTACTACTTCTAAAGGACTACTGCTACTCGAGCTGCTTGTGTCCAAGTGAGGGCCATCTAAACCATGAACCCTAGTACTAGTCTCCCACTCATCTCCTTCAAATGCGAAGAATAAGATGAAGAAACCTACATACCTTCAATCAAACCCTCGGCCACAAGTTGTTCCACAGTCTTTGATCGCATTGTTGTTCTGGTTCACGCTCATTTGCATTCTTGTAGATTATGCATATGGTTAATAGACACGCTTATTTACCACGGATATACAACCTCTTCCTTGATACTTAAAATGCTTGAGGGAGAGGGCCGCTCGTAGCTGGACCGTAAGGACTCTGACCTCTTGTAGACCTGCAGTGCGTAAGGGATAGTTTTAAGCTCCTGAAATTTATTTTTTGGGGAATACTGGCAACAACCCAACCACCTATCTTGGTTGGGAGGTTTAAAAAAAGGGGTCGCACCTTCCCCTAAGGGATCGTGGGTTCATTTTCGGGAAGGCCTGCACGGTAAAGAAGTAGAGGACGACATCCTTATTATAGTATACAAGGACTAACTACAAAAGGTGGAACGTGCATACTTGTGAGAAGAAGTTTGGAGACTCAGGCAAGAGTTTATGCTCAGTGCAAAGTTTCTGTCTCTAAGAAAGTCCTCTCTACAATAACTGAGAAGGAAGAAACATGAATGAATTGCCTGAGGTACGACGGAAGTTCAAAAGCCTTGCTCGCCACCCGAGGTGCGCTACAAACAAATCCCATGTGGCCGAAGAATGAGGACTAAGCAGGGGTGCCGCTTGGCAAAAGCCCTAGAAGACCTAGCTCTCCGGCCAACTGTAAAACCCCTAGCCCCCGGTCGTCCGCTATTGATAAGTCCATAAAGTGCATATTATTTTAGGGTCATTTTGCTGTATTTTTAGGAAGAATTGTGTACTTTATGTTGTAATCTATACTTTTTTTCCCATTTTACATTTCGGTGTGGTTCTTTTCTATGTTTTGCAGGTTTTGGACCCTTTTTGTCCTTGTTTGGACCCTAGATAGGTGTATTTTGACTCCCTATGGACACCCCCAAGTCATTATGTTCGTGAAAGAAAGAAAGAATAGAAGAATGTCAAAATAGAGCTCATCACGGATGGACCATGTGGTGCCCACGGTCTGTGGCGGCCTCATTTCTTCCAAGACTGTTTGTTTTCTCGCGACTTATCGACTTCCAAGCAATTTAATTTGATTAGTTCTTGTGGCTGTTCGGCTTCCAGGAGTTTCACTAAAAAGGGTCCTTTCAACCTCATTTCAATGCATCCCATCCATTTTCATTTTTCTTCTCTTCAAATTTATCAATTAGATTAGGATATTAGAAAAGAGAGTGAATTGGAGTGAAGATTTGCAAGGATTCCATGTCGGGTTTGCAATCAAAGTATTTAAGCACGCTAACTAGCTGAGCATTTCTCTTCTCTTCTCTTTTCTTTTCTAAATTTAGATTTATATTTCGTAATTTTGATCAACTTTTGTTGTTTTCATTTTGGATTTATGCAAATAATAGTTATGTTCTTGATTTGCTATTTATCTCTTTGGGCATTTTTGGAATTGTTGGATTGTTTTATTGGATCCTAGATGTTTATTGCCTTGTAAGAAATTTGATCACATTCTTCCATGTTTTGGGTATTGAATGAAGTACTAAAAGGTGAAATTCGACACATAAACCATAGGATCTGAATTGATTGTGTGGAGTCTTGAGAGAACACACCAATTGAAAAACCATGAATATGGTAATCACATGCTTTATGATCCTAAACAAATAGAGAGCCCTTGAGAAATAGTAATTGGTTGAGTTAGGTGTTTCACCTCACCTTGAAGGAGGATTGTGATACTTTGATTATTAGTTTTAAAACAACCAATTAAGGAAGAAGTGCTTGATTGATGCGCGGATCAGATGATTGCTTATTTTGCTTAATTCCAATTATATTTATCCATTAGATTAGATAATAGATTAGTTTAATGTCAATATCCAATATTGATTCGCTTAGCCTATCTTGAGAGAACTTAACCCAACAGACCCACCTAGTCTCTATAGGATCAACCTTGATTTGCTACCACGCCACCATGCGCTTGCGGCCCGACTAAGTTTTTGGCACTGTTGTCGGGGACTAGTGTTGAATATTGGATTTTTCTCAACGGGTTTGACTAAGCATTTTGTTTCTTTTTTTGAAAAAAAACCAAAAAATTGAAAATAAAAATTATTAAAAATTTTAAGGGGGGAAAAAAACAATGGCTGTTCTCCATTTTCCCCAGTTTGAGTATGAATTATTTTGGAGGTATTTTAAGCATTTGCACATTTTTCTTGCTCAATGTGGTTATTGTGTGGGTAAATGAGAAATTTTGAACATTGTTGATGAGGGTATGAATAGCAAAATCCGTGCTCTTTTAGCCTATTGGGGTTTTCACGGCAAAAATGTTGATTGTGCATGATATTTTCATGAGTGAATTACTTGGGATTCATTTGAATTTGAGAAGGCTAGTCATGTTTTTAGGTATTCATTTCCTGATCCTTGTGCATTTTATTCTATCGTATTACTTGTGTAATTCTTCTGACCATGCTTCTAATTCGTGTCCTTCTTGTGCATGCTATGCTCGACCTGACTTTGCATCACTCTTGGATGATAATGATGTTATCTTGACCTTACCTGATTCATCCTTTCCTTTAGCTCAGTCCACGATGTTGCTAGGTTTAGTATTGTTGATGCATGTTTTGAGTCAGAAGATACTTTAGATGACGTGAATGATCTAGATAAGACTCCTTTAGAGGGGTCAGGTGATGTGTTTGTGCATGAGCAACCTCCTAGCTTTGGTTTTGATGATATTGTTCTCTCTAATCCCCTTGATCATTCCTATGTTTCACATATTTGTTCATTACGCTCTCCTTCCCCCGAGTATTACATTGATGCACCCAGTATTAGTCCTATGATTTTTACTGCTAATGTTGATTTGGGCTATGAGGATAACAAATTTAATGAGCTTGGCGGGAATGCTGATGATTATCTGTTATAAGGTTACTTTAGAGGGTATGGTCCCTCCATGGATTCTTATTGTGTATTCCTCGGATACTTGCCTAGGAAAATCATGTGAACTACATTCTTTAATCCTTCTTATGATTTTTCTAAGGCCATTGATAAGTTTAAGAGGATACTTCATGTCTTTGGTGTAGTTTTTGTTATTGCCTCTTACCTTTTATTTTCTAAATTGTGGTCTGGGGAGTTTGATAAGCTCCTGTGTGTTTTAAGGCATCTAATTTTGACAAGCGAAGTCTTGAAGTTGTGATGGAGTGGTTGATGCTCCATTTGCCCCATTTGCAAGGAGGCCTTAGCTTAGGTGCACTTAGCACCTAACCGGGTAAGATTGTTCTCTTTTGTTTTCCCTTTCTCTTCTCCTATTCTCTTTACTTTGAATAATAATGCTTTATCTAGGCACGAGGGAAGGGTAGTTACATGTTTTTCCATTTGGTTTTTAGTTTGCATACTTGTTAGAACATGTAGGTTTAGGTTTCCTTTTTGTTTACATTAGTGTTTTGCATTAAATTGCATTTAGGTTTGCGTATAGGATAGCATGTAGGGATGGAGTGGATTGAATTGAGATAATCTCCAATGATGCTTTTTCAACGCAAAATAGCTTTAATGAGTTTTTGTAAACATTTCTTGTTTTGATCCTTGTCTTAGTTGAGAACTATTTTATCCCTTAGAATCGTTAGCACTAATGTTGGTACATGGGGGCCATCTTTTGAGCTTAATGAGACTTTTGTAGATGTCCTGTGAGACTTTGAGCCTTATTTGGACTAATTCATTACATTTAGTCTCATGTTTCTTTTATGTGTTTGACTCTTCCATGTTGCATCTCTAGAACTTGCTTTCACTTTTGTTTAAAACCACATTAGCATGTGTATAGTTGATGATATGATAGAGGCATTTC
>NCQT01084108.1:13700-23740 GCA_002740465.1 Stenocereus thurberi | reverse complement strand
ATCTTGAGGTTTTTCTATGATTATTGTGTGTTTTGAGGTTGGTTGTAAGTGTTCGGCTCCTGATGAGGATATTGTGAGATTCAAGTGAGGATGTGGGAAAGTCATATACCACTTTGTACATATTTTCGTGAAAATTTTTAATTTTTGCTGATTTTTTCTTAGCATTTGGACTTCTGGGCCTTTTGATTGGGTTTTTATCTTAAATAGCTTGGTTGCTAGCTTGTTTATATGTAGAATATGCATGACGGAATAATTGTGTATGATATAATTTCTAGTTTTTTATAATAACTCTATCTCACATGCCTACCTTATACACTTAACCAATGAATCTTGGTGTTAGTTGTTGAAATTTGGGTTTGAAAACACTCTGTTGGGTTAGTTAACTTTCCACTTGATCTTTAAAAAACTAAAGAAGGAAAAATATAAAAAAAAAAGGAGAGAAAACCATGAGTTTGGAGAGAGCTCAATTCCAGTTCCTCTATTTAGGCTTAAGTGCTTTACACAACCAAATAAAACCTCTAATGAGGAAAGAAGCTCCAAAATGTGATTAGTCGTTTCTTCGTGAGTTCAAGGCCTAATAAGCCAAGAACTACAAACTTGGGCCAAGGAGCATAAGGAGACAACAAAAAAAAAGGAGGAAAGAAAAGAGGTGTGAGTTGATATTCTAATAAAGGGAAGTCCATTAGCTAAGTAATGGTGAGATTTTGGCCTAGTTTTAGCCTAGCCTTAAGAGTCAATGCCCTTTGTAAGGAGCACCATGGTATCATTGTGTTATGTGGGATAAAAAAATGAGAACAGGGGTGCATTTATAGCCTATGTGTCCCTTATAATAGCACCGTTATTAGGGTGACAGAATTGATTTAAATGTATACATATTTTACTTTTTGCCTTGTATTTATGATATGCTCTTGAAAAATAAAAAAATATTTCAAAGATTTTATGGGTATATCTTTTGTAAGCCTTCACGAGATGTCACTTGTCCACTTAGGGGAACCAATGGGTTTAAAAGCCTTGTTGCATACGCTAAATGCAATCGTGATTTCTACAAAAGTGAGTTAGGCCACTAGATATTTTTCTTTGCTTGCTCAAGGACGAGCAAAAGATGGGTGTTGAAGTATTTGTTCAATCTCAAAATATCAAATTTGATACCATTATTTACCCAAAATTTTCCCATGATAGGTTATTATTTCTAGGATTCTTATTTGACTTTGATTATTTTATAGGAAATAATGTTGATCCAAAAGTTTGTGGAAATTGAGTTCAAAACGATACTAATCGGGAAAAATGACGCTCTCTTTGGAGATGAGACGATGCAAGTAAGGCACCTGAGCATGACAGAGCAAGGAAGGAGAAAGAAGGGAAAGGAAAATTGAAAAGTACAAGGGAAGAAGGGTCACCACAGCTACTCGTGGCCAAAACCCACCTGTTGCGACCCTACAACAATCAGGTAAGTGAGGCCAAAATAGCTAGGGGATGGCCACCCTATTCTTCTCTGCCCATTTTTGCTATGGCCACTTGTCAGTTCTCCAGCTCCCATGGCCCCTTATCGTTTCAATTTTTATTTAAGAGGAGCTTTTAGGTAGCTTTCGAAGGGGGCTTTTTGGAGAGTTTTACAGCTGCATTTTAGGTTAGCCTCAAAAACTCCATTAGAGGAAATAAATTAGAGTAATTAGGTTAGATTAGATTAACTTTTTGTATCAAGACTTGCATTTTGGATCATTGGAAGCAATTAAAGTCTAAGTTTTCTTTTCCCTTTTCTCGCTCTTATTTCATGCGTTATTCTAGTTTCTCTTATTTGATCATGTTAGTTTAGATTATGTTTAACTTACATGTTTAGTTTTTTATTGTGATTTTGTGTTTGGTAGTTGTTTTAAACAACATTAGGCTAAGTTTACTTCTCTATTTCATGCTTTTTAGTTTATTTGCTAGCTTAGTTTATTTTGTGTTTTATTGTGTTTTTGTGATGATTAATAGCTAGTGTTTGTTATTTTGGATTGTAATTAGCCCATTGACGTCTAATTAGTCTTAGCTCATGCGTAACCGACCTTCTCTAATTATTGATGTAGGTTTGGTAGGTTAGAGCTTCCCTTGGCTACTTGGTTCCTCAATTGGTCAAATTGCAATCCTAGAGCCCCCATTTTTGTGGTTATTAGCTTAATTTCCATGTTTTCAATTCCTTTTCCACTTAGTCTAGCTTAAAATACTTGAATGAATTTTAGTACTTGAAACCCAATTCCTTGTGGATGATACCATAAGTACTAGACAATAAGCCTTGCACTTGAGGTTAGAACTTTAAAACTTAAATTCTTCCTACCAGTTAGCATTCCCCCTTTTTGTGATTAGAACTTTATAAATTTTTTTTTTTTGGGGGTGTAGAGAGAAATAACAAGCATCAAGCTCGATTCATTCAAAATTAACAAATCTTCACATCTAAATATTGTATAAAGGATCAATCAATATATAGTAGGGTTGCCTTCTTCTTCAAAGCAAGAATCAACCACCAAATGAAATTCTAGATAGTCGTGTAACCAAACATAAGGAAAAGGGGGACCATTATCCAAATTACAATGTTAGAAAATATTTGTACACGTACTTGCTTGGTGGCATCCTCCATGATCCTAAAGAGACGAATTTGGTGGTTATCTTTAAGGAGAAATTAGTGGGAGGCGGCCACTAACTATGGACAAAAGATTAACTCCCTAATCACCAATTTGATTGCATAAAGAAGCCTTTGATTAAAAACATGCAACATTAAATTTGCATTGACCCTAACTCAGTTTTAGCTTTAAAACATGCTCGATACTTGGAATTTGAAAGCAATGTATAGCTTGTTCAAACATAGAAATCTCGAACCATCCATCCGTACTAGAACACTAATTTTACAGCTCATTTGATAATCCAAGTAGTAGCTCAATGTTAACCTATGAAACCCCCAAAAAAATGCATAGCTTGTACTAGAAGCTTTGTTTGACATAATCCATTGCTAAGAAGCTAACTATGAAACAAATCAATTAAGAAGGATAATTTAGGAATATTGTTCCGGATCAAACTCCCCTTCTCCCAAAGGGGTTTGCTTTCAAATCCTTGTAGTCAAATGCTTGATTTCCAAAGTTCAACAACCAAGAAAGATGATTATAACCATTTGAGCTTAACAACACCATCATACTGAGGACTCCACATTTGTTAAATACATAGGTATTCTTAAACAACTTAGGGGTTGATTGATATGAAATTCATACCTACAACTTGCACTACTCATGAACTTGTTAAAAACAACATGTAATCATGACAAGATATCTCAAAGTCAATTGATGGATGAGCTATCTTGAATTTGAGAGAAATGGTGGGTCCTTTTGTGGTGGATGATGAAGATGAACTTCCTGGGTTTCTTCTTTCAAAGCTTCTTATCTTGTTAAGAAAGAAATGGAATAATTTCCTCCACCATGGTAGCATCTTCGAAGGAGCATTTATTTCCAGTTTTTTCAATCTCAAGGGTGTCATCTTGATTGTCTTCTTTTGGTTTAAATTCACGGCTCTCTTAAAAAAGTTTAAAATCTCTATGGTTTCTTTGAAGTGAAGAGTTAGTGAGATAGGCTATAAAATGGGACTTGTAAGAGAGCTCTTATCCATGGTCGAGCTTTTCTCCTCCCTTCTTCCGTTACAACCCAAAATAGGCTCATTAATTCTTGTCTTGGAGCAAAGTAGGCTCTTCTTATTGAACCTTGATCTTCTCTAGAACCATAATTGACTGTTCATTCAAGAGCTCTTCTCTAAAGAGTAGATCTTAGTAGAATCTCATATTCGTGCATGACTTGAGCCATTTGTAAGTGTTGGTTATAGGCTGAGCGTCAAGAGCTTTTTCCCTCCTAAAGCATCTAAATCAGTAAAGGGCAAAACCTTGTAGGTTTTACATATCATAAAATCCTTTTCATCCAAACAACCTCTTGCTTAAAGATAACCCTTAAGTGCTTGAAACCTTCCCAAGAAGTGGTTAAGGTCTAAACTACCTTCAAAACAAGTTGGTTGACTTGGTTCTTTCATAAGCACGGTCATGTGCGCTATTTGACTTGACAATCTCCTCACTTGATCTGGAAGGTCAAGTATAGTCTTGTCTCTCCTCATCTTAGGCGCTTGATCAAGAGAGACTATCATTATCATTCATGATTTTTGGCAAGTTAAAAAATATGAGAGTAAAGGAAGGTTATGAAATAGCGAAAAGCACGGGTGTGGTTGAGGTGGCAGAGGTAAATTTAGCTAGGGAACTGGGAGGCACAATCATGCTCAGTGGCATGAATGAACCGTGTTAAGTTTCTGGAATGAAAGCTGGCTACTTGAAGAGGTGGGATGGGCGTGCCAAGCAACATAGATAATAGTGTCAAGTAACTGGAATGGTTTTAGTGATTTTTGTTAAGGAATTTTATGAAGCTAGGGACATGTTTGGGTGAAAGTGTGTTTCGGCTCCTTTTAGGTAGAAGTGTGTTTTGCGCCTTTTCAGGGTTTTCTTGTGGACTAAAAAGCAGAAGTTTAGAGGGAGAATTTCAAAGTAAGATAAGACAAATAGAAGGGACTAAAATAGCAAACCAAATACAAAGCTTAGATCGAGCAAATATCAAACCAAAAGCAAATAAATTTTGGTGAATTTTTGACCTATTGAATAAAAAAAATCATTAACAAGTAAAGAGAAAGATATGTCTAAGATAAAGGCATAGCCACCACCAAGACTAATTAACCCACCAATAAACTTTCTAAGTCCAAGCACCAAGGATTGAAATAAAGAAAAGACTCACATTCACTAATCTCCAAGATATTAGAAAAATGATATTTTTTTTTTTTAATAGAGAGAGACAATAAGCACCCTGATTATTTTATTCAAAATTCCAAATCTTCAAATCTAAAAAATTACATAGAGGATCTAGCTAGCCAATATATAGTGGGGGTGTCTTGCCCTCCAAACTTAGAATCAAACAATAGAACAATAAGGATAAAAACCAATTAAAACCTAGCTTGTTGTACAACCAAACCAAGAAAAAAAGAGATCACTACATGAATTAAAAGGCTGAAAATTTTCTAAATATGAACTTCCTTGGTGACATCCTCCACCTTCCCAATTAGAGGAATTTTGTGGTCATCATCAAGGGCAAATTACCTCAAGGTCTTCACTAACTACCACAAAATATTGACTTTAAAATTATCTATTTGGTTGATCAAAGAAGCACGTGATCGCAAAAAAAGTGCAAAACTAGACTAACATTGATTCTTGCTCGGTCTTAGCTTCGTAACTTGCTTGATACTTGAAATTTGAAGGTGATCCATAGCTTGCTGAAAAATACAAATCTAGGTCTATCTATCCATAGTTCAAACACTAATTTTGGAGCTCACTCTACCCAAGTTATGGCTCACATTGAGCCTATGAAACTAAAAATACTAGACAACTTATGGTACCACAACTAACAAGTGAAGTGTGAACCAAATTAACTAAGAAGGGCGATTTGGGACTCTTAATTCTCACCGATTAAGAATAGCAAGAACTATAGACATCTCACTCTCTTGTAATTAACTAGAATTTTCAAAAAAGAAGGGGCCCATATCACCTAGGGCCAAGGCTATACCCTTGCATTTGATTAAGTGTAGTAGAGACCTCTTTAGTAGAATACATACATCCCAACCAATCATTTCTCTTGCTTACAATTTTACACAGATTCGATCTATAATTGCATCAGTATTGGATGGCCTTACTGGCTAGAATAATGACCCAAAAAAGTTTACTACAATCCTTTCTGGGTCTTCCACCTTTGAGTACAAATTTCCATAACTTCCTTTAGGCTTAGAAATATATTTTTATAAAGTGTCTTACATTTATTCCAATATGGAACCAAGAGGAATTTTTATCACTAGTTTTAGAAAATTACCAAGGAATGTTGCTACGTTAAAATTTCCTCCTTCCTACGCTAACTCTGAAGCTCTCCAAGAAGTTTGTGCAGGACTTCACTGCACTTAGCATATTTAAGTTGTTCTTGCCTCATGCTAACTTGCTTATGAACATTTCCGAACTCTTCAGAATTCCACCTTATAGGAGATTTCATATAGTTGTCAATCTTTTACACACAACCCGCGTTGCATTAGTTCCCTCTACCCCTGGGCCCCCACTAGCCAAGCAGGTTTAATAGTCTCCTCGTATATCATTCATAACCTGTCACATAATTTCAAATCCTCTACGCCTCTTCTTTTTTCTGCTTGGCTTTCTAGCTAGTCCAATGCATAAGTAGAAGGATATGGAGCTAATTAGATAGTTGTTCGTTCAGATGATCAACCCTCAATATAGAGAGCAATGCCATCCATTCTGCATTAGCGTAGAATCAATACAATCTTTCCTCTAGTATTCTAGAGCCATCATATATGTTTTCTCATGTAAAATCATAACCATTGCGTCCAAGATCAAACAGACCATGCTCCTGAAATGTTTTATTAAGTTTATCATGAACTGTCATTTAAGTGATCTTTCAATTTTTTAAGAACAAAAAAGTATTCATCAACATTCTAAAATTCTAACCGCAACATATACAATTTATTTAATTGAGTTATGCATGTTGTATTCTGTTGGAAAATTATGATTTAAAATTTAAATTTTTAATGTTGGACGTTGATGATTGACTAAGTGAAATTCTTTATTTATTTTATTTTATTATTTTATATTTTATTTTATCTTTTAACTTATGTTGAGGCTTATTTTTTAAAGTAATTGGGAGCATATTTCTACTTTTAAAGTTTACTATTTTTGGATGAATTTGTTTTGTATGAACTGTGGTGAAAGTAGCTAATTGACTCATTAAATGGTGGGTTGTCATCCCATAATTTGGAAACTTTTGTGGGATATGGGGAAATGGGGCAATGGCTAGTATAGTGTCTTTCACTGTAACTAGTTCTTCCAAGATTTTTCCACAAAAAAAAAAAACATCTCTTTAAATGTCTGCTTCTCTATCTTTCACTCTGAAAAATTCGCTTCTTGATTTAATATATATTAATAACTATTCATAAGTTTTATTAACTAATTCAGTATTCTTGTTAGGAAAATTCTTATTACTTTCTTAAAAATTTCATACACAAATTTATTTTCTTTTTGAGCATTGAGTTGAAACTTGGTTTGGGGTTCAGATCGCTGCATTTGAGAAGAATCAACAGGTTGTCGAATCTTGGGAGAGGGTTACATCCTCAATATCTAACTATTACAGTGAGGGCATTTCCTTTATAAAGAGAGCACTACGACATGCTTCAACCTGGACTTTTCTTACCTTATCTTATTGTTATCTTTGTTAAGTTGTTATTTGTATTTATTGTCGCTGCTTTGAATACTAGAATTCCCTCAGAGGTTGTTTTATTAATTTATGAAATTTATATTTTATATTTTTCAACAAGTTTAGAGAGGAAATTTCTAGTTTTCTCCTAATTTGGAAAAATGGATGCACTAAAAGCCTTGACTAGGAAACTTGAAAAATTTGATGGGAAACATTTCTTCTGTTGGCAACAACAGATGAAGTACTATTAGTTAACTGAGCTAGGCCTTTTCTATATTATTCATGGCAGCCTAAAAGAACAAGGTAAAAAGTCTGACAGCACTCCTACCAGCGGAGATATTTTTAAAAAGGTTGATGATCCTAAAAAAGATGACATCACGGGTAAAGATGTGATTTGCCATGATCATATCTTAAGTGCTTTATCTAATAATATTTATCGCATTTTTTGCCATACCCAAATTGCTTGTGATTTATGGACTGCTTTGGACCAAAGATATGCTACTGCTGAAAAGGGTCTTGTGAGAGTCAATATTAGTTATTGATTTGATTTTTGGTTTGTTGATAATAAAAATCTGCCTGATCAACTTCATGATTTTGAAAACTTAGTCTATGTATGAGTTGAAAATGAAGGGAGTTGAACAAAGCGAGTCTGTCTATGTTACTTCTGCTATTAAAAAGTTGCCTCCATCTTGGTCTAAATTTGCTGAAGGTCTTAGACAGAAGTCTGATCAGTTTTCTTTAGATGATTTGTTCTCTGCTTTCAGAATTGACCACGAACATCATTCTTTCAAAAATCAAAAAATTGATTTTCAAGCTAAGACTTTCACAGTTAAAGGTCCTCATAAACATAGACCTAATAAATTCAAGAAAAATAGTTCTAAAAGATTTTTGGGGAATGGGGACAACAAGTCGAATGACAATAAGACTAAAGGTAATAATCAAATTAGAAGGCAATGTTGGGCATGTAGAGGCACGAACCATATTGCTTAGGATTGCTACCTCCGTCACGGTGAGAATAGGAAACCCCCTAAAGGTCAATTGTACCCTAAGCCACAAGCCAATGTCGTGACTGTGGGGGCCACCTCCGATTCTCCAACTAACAGGTATTTTGCTAGTAGCCCAGAGTTAAATTCAATTCTTAACTCAAATGATTAGTGGATAGACTCCGAGGCTCGTGTTCACGTGTGCACTAATAGAACCTTATTTTCATGCTCTCAAGGATCAGGCACAAGAACTGTGAGCATATGGAATGAAAGTGTGGTTCGAGTCCTAGGAGAAGGCCAAGTCAAATTAGAGTTGCCGTCCGAAAAATTTCTGGAGTTAGATGGTGTTTATCATATTCCTTTTATTAGAAAAAAAAATTTGATTAGTATGTCTCTTCTAGATCGACATGGTTATAATGTTAATTTCGGTTCCAATAAAGGTGTAATTAGTAGGCGTGGTCAATTTGTTGCTAAAGGTTTCTTGTAAGATGGTTTATATAGATTGAGTGTAATGTCTTCTTCTAGTAATGCAATTTCTGATTCACAATTATCTGTCGCTGATATTGAATGTTGTGATACTTGGTGTGGTAGACTTGGTCATGAGAATAAAAATACCATCAAAAACATGATGCATTTAGACCTGATTCCCAAATCACATGTTAACGTGAATTATAGATGTCAGGTTTGTATGGAGGCTAAACAACTAAGAAAACCTTTTAAATCTATGGAGAAAAATATTGTCTTACTAAAATTTATTCATAGTGATGCTTGTGATAGTCAACGTGTTTTGACTCATGGTGGTCGTCAGTATTTTATAACCTTTATTGATGACTTCTCTAAGTACTACTACACACATTTGACTAGCTCTAAGAGTTATTTGTTCGATAAGTTTAAAATTTATAAGGTTGAAGTTGACAATCAGTTAGAAAAATGAATAAAAATTCTAAGGTTCGATAGAGTTGGTGAGTATGCTCCTACCAAAATGGTAGAGTTTTGTAATGAACATGGTATAATAGATAAGGTGACTCCTTATGCACCATAGTCAAATGGAGCAGATTGGGGAAAAAAAAATAGAACTTTGCTTGATAATTGATATGGCAAATTCCATGCTTCTTAGTTTTGGTTGCCTAATTATTGTTGGGGTGAAGCCTTATATTCTGCTTGTTTAATCCTTAATAGACTGCCTTTTAGAAATTCTAAAAAAACCCTTTATGAATTATGAAAGAATAAAGAGCCTTCTATTAAATTTTTTTAATTGTGGGGGTGCTTGGCTAAGATGAATATTCCTATCAAGAAGAAAAGGAAAATTGGCCCTAAAACTATTGACTATGTACTTGTTGGTTATTCTATGAATAGTACTACCTATGGATTTTTGGTGTTTAATTCAAAAGTTTCTGAAATTTCTAATAATACTATTATTGAGTCCAGAGATGCAGTTTTCTTTGAGAATATTTTTTCTATGAAAAATAAATTGTGTAGACCAATTTGTGAAGAGTCTTCTTATGATTCTGCTTTAAATAGAGAAGGCAATATTAATGATCAATAATGTTTTGAACCTACGAGGAGTAAAATGAGAAGAAAGAATAAAAGTTTTGGTGATGATTTTTATACATTTTTGCTTGAAAATGATCCTAAAACTTATAAAGAGGCTATGTTGTCTATTGATGCCCCATTTTGAAAACAAGATGTAAATGATGAAATAGACTCCATTATGGTTAATAGAACATAGGTGCTAGCTAATTTTTCACCTAGTTCTAAAGCACTT
>NCQT01084108.1:2949-13665 GCA_002740465.1 Stenocereus thurberi | reverse complement strand
TGATGGTTCAATGGAAAAACTCAAGCCAAGATTAGTAGCTCAAGGTTACAAACAAGAAAAAGAAGTTGGTTTTTTTGAAAATTATTCACCTGTGTCTAAAATTGCTACTATTAGAATGTTGATTGCTATTGCTTCTATCTATAAATTGCAATTCACCAAATGGATGTGAAAACTGTGTTTTTAAATAGTGAATTAGAAGAAGAAATTCATATGAAACAACCAGAAGGATTTGTAGTGTCCAACCAAGAAAATAAAGTGCGTAAGCTTGTAAAGTCACTTTATAGACTAAAACAAGCTCCTATGCAATGGCATGAAAATCTGATAAAGTTGTGTTGTCTAATTGTTTTCATATTAATAAAGGCGATAAGATGTGAAACTCGTGGGGAATTCTTGTGTCGTGCCCTGCCTCTTTGCTGATGACATTTTGATATTTAGTAGTGATATGCATGTAATAAATGACACAAAGAAATTCTTGAAGGATAGTTTTGATATGAAGGATTTTGGTCGGTTGTTATTTTGGGTATTAAAATTATAAGAGATGGTGATTCAATTGCTACTATTGAAAAAATTTAGTTAATGTGATGTGAGCCCTTTGTCTACCCCCTCTTGATCAAACTATTAGTTCAAAAAAGAATAAAGGTGGTAGCGCGTCTCAATATAAATTTTCCTAAATAATCGGGTCATTGTTGCACCTGATGAATGATACTAGACCAAACATTGCATGTGTGGTTGGGAGATTGGATAGATATACACATAGTCCTAATACATCTCATTGGACCGCATTAGAAAGGGTTTTTAAATATTTGAAAGAGACTATGAACTATGCAATTCACTATACAAGTTTTCTTGCTGCTTTGGAAGGTTACAGTGATGCCAATCGGATAATTGATTCACAGGAAACTAAATCAACTAGTGCTTATATTTTTACATTAGCATGCGAGGTAGTTTCTTGGAAATCTACAAAATATACAATAATATCACGATCCACCATGGAGGCAGAGTTAATTGCCTTTGATGCTGTATGCATAGAAGCTGAATGGATTAAGAGTTTGATTAATGATATTCCTTTGTTATCTAGGCCTGTTCCTCCTTTATCTGTACATTGTGATAGTCAAGGAACTATTACTAGAGCAAAAAGTAAAAATTATAATGAGAAAAGGAGGCACTTAACAACGAGACATAAATCTATAAGGCATGCATTTTCTCATCGTATGATTTCTGTTGATTTTGTCAGGTCAGAAGACAATATTGCAGATCCACTCAATAACAGACTGATGCATCAAAAAGTAGTTGAATCATCGAGAGGAATGGAACTAAAGCCTATAAAATAGGTCAACGTAGTGGAAACCCGTCTTCGAAGGTATGGTGATCCCATGAACGAAATTCAATAGGAACGAATTCGTTTATATGGTTGACTTGGAAGAGCACAAACTACAGTATTTCTAATAGCGTTTTTCTCAGGTCCCATCCCTATGATGATGGTGCTCTTCATGTGACACCTAAGGTTGAGGATATATATTCCTCTTAATGAGTCCAAAGGCATGTCTTTTGTAGAGGGGGGGCTCAGTCACAGGTCATCCTTAGAGGATTCTCCTAAGTCAGTGTAGTGGTATGGTCGCCATTGTGAGACTTGGCTACTCTCTAAAGACACTCACAATAGAGGATTTTTGCGCATGATGGAACACGCGCCACTGATAGAGTCACGATGACAACTCGTGCCATGAGTCTTGTGAATAGAAATCTAATGAGAGGACTTAGTTCAAGGTATTATACCATTATTGTCCCTTTGGATGGAAAATCACTCTTAATGTGTTGGTTCAAATGCGAAAGGTACCATACACCTATTATGTAGTATTATATGCTCATTTGGGGGGAAAAAAATCTTATTTTAATTTTAAATCATGTGCGGGAATGTTGGAAAATTATGATTGAAAATTAAATTTTTTTAAGTTGGAGGTTGATGATTGACCAAGTGAAATTCTTTATTTTCTTTTATTTTGTTTATTTTATTTTATTTTATCTTTTAACTTATATGGAGGCCTACTTTCTAAAGTCATCGGAGAATATTTCTATTTTTGAAGTTTACTATATTTGGATGGATTTGTTTGGTATAGACTAAAGTAAAAGTAGCCAATTGACTTATTAAATGATGGGGTCTCATCCACTAATTTTGAAGATTTTTGTGGGATATGAAGAAATGGGGCAATGACTAGTATAGTGTCTTTCACTATAAATAAGCTAGTCCTTGTAACAACACAAAAAAAAAAAAAAAAGACCATCAAAAAGCCTCTCTATAGCTTTCTACTGCTCTAATATCTTTTACTTTGAAAATGTCCCTTCTTGATTTCCTCCCAATTAATAACTATTAATTAGTTTTGTAAACTGATTCAGTATTCTTGTTGAGGAAAATTCTTATTACTTTCTTAAAAATTTCATACATAAGTTTATTTTCTTTTTGAGCATTGAGTTGAAACTTGGTTCAGGGTTCAGATTGTTGCATTTGAGAAGAACCGACGGGTTGTCGGATCTTGGTAAAGGGTTGTATCTTCAATATCTAACCAGTGCAGTGAGGGCATTTCCTATCTAAAGAGGGCGCTATGACGTGCTTCGACCTAGACCTTTTCTTTCCTTAGCTTATTATTATCTTTGCTAAGTTATTATTCATATTTATTGTCACTTTCTTAAATAGTAGAATTTCGTCGAAGGCTGTTTTATTAATTTTTGTAATTTATATTTTATATTTTCCAACATCATTAGAGAGGAAAATTCTAGTTTTCCACTAATTTGAAAAAATGGATGCACTAAAAGCCTTGACTAGCAAACCTAAAAATTTTGATGGAAAAAATTTCTTAGGTTGGCAACAATAGATGAAGTTCTGGTTAACTAAGATAGGCATTTTCTATATTATTCATGATAGCCTTAAAGAACTAGCTGAAAAGTCTGACAAAACTCCAGCCAATGGAGATATTTCTAAAAAGGTTGATGATCCTAAAAAGGATGGCTTTGCAAATAAAGATGTGATTTGCCATGGTTGTATCTTAAATGTTTTGTCTGGTAATGTTTATCACATTTTTTGTCAGACCAAAACTGCTTATGATTTACTTGGTCTTGTGAGAGTAAGTATTAATGATTGATTTGATTTTCAATTTGTTGATAATAAAAATTCATCCGATTAGTTTCATGATTTTGAAAACTTGGTCTAAGAGTTGAAAATGCAGGAGTTGAACAAAGTGGGTCTGTCTATGTTGCTTCTGCTATTAAACAATTGTCTCCATCTTTGTCTAAATTTGCTTAAGGTCTTAGACAGAAGTCTGATCAGTTTTCTTTACATGATTTGTTCTCCCCTTTGAGAGTTGAGGATAAACATCGTTCTTCCAAAAAGGCAAGGCTCTCACAATTGAAAGTCTTCATAAGCCTAGACCTAATAAATTCAAGAAAATGGTCCTAAAAGATTTTTTTGTAATGGGAGCAATAAGTCGAATGACAATATGACTAAAGGTATACATTTTTTAGGTCAGAGATTGTCTTGGCTACTTGGTTCATCAATTGGTCAAATCGTAATCCCAAAGCCTCCCTTGTGTTCTATTAGCTTAATTTAACATGGTTTCAATTCCTTTTCCACTTAGTCTAGCTTAAAATACTTGAGTGAATTTTAGTACTTGAAACCCAATTTCCTATGGATGATACCCCAAGTACTAGACAGTAAACTTTGCATTTGAGGTTACAAATTTGAAACTTAAATTCTTCCTATCGGTTAGCATTCCCCTTTTTATGCTTAGAACTTTATATATATATATATATATATATATATATGTAGAGAGAAACAACAAGCATGGAGCTCAATTCATTCACAATTACAAATCTTCAAATCTAAAAATTGTATAAAGGATCAAGCAATATATAGTAGGGTTGCCTTCCTTTTCAAAACTACAATCAATCGATAGAGTTATAAGGATAAACCACGATGAAATTCTTGGTCATTGCACAACCAAAAACAAGGAAAAGGGGGACCATTATCTAAATTACAATGTTAGAAAATTTTTGCATATATACTTGCTCGGTGGATGGAGGAATTCATTGGTTGTCTTTAAGGGGAAATTAGCTGGAGGTGGCCACTAACTATAGACAAGAGATTAACTCCTAAACCACCAACTTGATTGCTTAAAGAATCCTTTGATTAAAGAAACATGCAAAATTAGATCTGCATTGACCCTTACTCAGTTATAGTTTTAAAACGTACTCAATCCTTGGAATCTGAAAGCGACATATAGCTTGTGCAAAAATAGAAATCTCGAACCATCCATCCATACTAGAACACTAATTTTATAGCTCATTTGATAATGCAAATAGCAGCCTAATGTTAACCTATGAAACCCAAAATATATATATATATATATATATATATATATATATATAGCTTGTACTAAAGGCTTTATTTGATATAATCCACCACTAACAAGTTAACTATGAAACAAATCAATTAAGAAGGATAATTTAGGACTATTGTTCGGGATCAAACTCCCCTTCTTCCAAAAGGAGTTGCTTTCAAATCCTTGTAATCAATTGCTTGATTTCCAAAGTTCAATAACCAAGAAAGATGATTATAACCAATTGAGCTTAACAACACCATCATACTAAGGACTCCACATTTGTTAAATATATAGGTATTCTTGAATAACTTCGGGGTTGATTTGATATGAAATTCACACCTAAAACTTCCACAACTCATGAACCTGTTAAAAACACCATGTAATCATGATAAGATATCTTAAAGTCAATTGATGGATGAACTACCTTGAATTTGAGAGAAATTGTGGGTCATTTTGTGGTAGAAGGTGAAGATGAACTTCCTGAGTTTCTGCTTTAAGAGCGTCTCATCTTGGTAAGAAAGAAGTGGATAATTTCCTCCACCATGGTAGCATCTTCAAAGGAGCATTCATCTCTAGCTTGTTCAATCTCAAGGGTGGCCTCTTGATTATCTTCTTTTGGCTTAAATTCATGGCTTTCTTCAAAAAGTTAAATCTCCATGGTTTCTTCGAAGTGTAGAGTTAGTGAGGAAAGACTTTAAAGTGGGACTTTTAGGAGAGCTCTTATCTATGGCCAAGCTTTCCTCCTTCCTTCTTCCATCCCAACCTAAAATAGGCTCATTAATTCTTCTCTTGGAGTAAAGTAGGCTCTTCTTGTTGAACCTTGATCTTGTCTAAAGCAATAATTGACTTTTCATTCAGGAGTTCTTCTCTAAAGAGTAGATCTTAGTAGAATCTCACATTCGTGTATGACTTAAGCCATTTCTAAGTCTTGATTCTAGGCTTAGCTTCAAGAGCTTTTTCTTACCTAAGGCATCTAAATCAATAAAGGGCAAAACTTTGTAGTTTTTACCTGACCATCATGAAATCCCTTTCATTCGATCACCCTCTTGCCTGAGGATAACCCTTAAGTGCTTCAAACCTTCCCAAGTAGGGATTTGGGTCTAAACTACCTTCAAAACTCTCTCATAAGCTTTGTAATGTGTGCTATTTGACTTGACAATCTCCCCACTTGATCTCAGAGGTCAAGTATAGCCTTGTCTCTCCTTACCTTAGGCACTTGATCAAGAAAGACATTATCATTCATGATGTTTGGCAAGTTGAAAAATAGGAGAGTAAAGGAAGGGTTATGAAATAGAGAAAAGAATGGATGTGGTTGAGGTGGCACAGGCAAATTTGGCCAGGGAAATGGGCAGCACAGTCATGCTTGGTGGCACGGATAAACTGCGTTAAGTTTCTGGAATGAAAACTGGCTACCTGGAGAGGTGGTACAGGCATGCCAAGCAACATAGATGACCGTGCCAAGTCACTGGAATGGTCTAGCGATTTTTGTGAAGGATTTTTGGAAGCTAAGGAATGTGTTTAGGTTAAAGTGTGTTTGGGCTCTTTTCGAGTCAAAGTTAGCTTTGCCTCTTTTTAGGGTTTTCTTATGGACTAAAAAGGAGAAGTTTAGAGGGAGAATTTCTAAGTAAGACAGGATAAATAGAAGGCACTAAAACAGCATACCAAATACAAAGCTTAAACTGAGAAAATATCAAATTAAAAGCAANNAAATTTTTGTGGATTTTTGACTTGTTGAAGAAAAAAATTATTAATATGGCAAAGAAAAAGATATGTCAAAGATAAAGGCATAACCGTCACCAAGACTAATCAACCAACCAATAAACTTTCTAAAGTCCATGCATCAAGGATTGAAATAAAGAAAAGACTCACATTTACTAATCTCCAAGAGATTAGAGTTCTTTTGTTTTTTTGGGTAGAGATAGACAATAAGCTCCATGCTTATTTTGTTCAAAATTTCAAATCTTTAGATCTAAAAAATTATATAGAGGATCAAGCCAATATATAATGTGGGGGTGCCTTGCCCTCCAAACTTAGAATCAAGCAATAGGATTATGAGGATAAAAGCCAATGAAATCCTAGCTGGTTGCACAATAAAACAAGAAAAAGGGAGACAACTACCTCAATTACAAAGCTGAAAATTTTCTAAACATGAACTTGCTTGGTGACATCCTCCACCTTCCCAATCAAAGGCATTTTGTGGTCATCATCAAGTGCGAATTAATTGAAGGTCTAAATAACTACCACAAAATATTAAATCCTAAATCATCTATGTGGTTGCTCAAAGAGGCCCTTGATCAACCCAAAAAAAAGGGTGTAAAACTAGACTTGCATTGATTCTTCCTCGGTCTTAACTTTATAACTCACTCGATACTTGGAATTTGAAGCTGATCCATAGCTTGTTGAAAAATAGAAATCTAGGTATATCCATCCCTAGTTAAAACACTAATTTTGGAGCTCATTTGACCATCCAAATAAGGACTCACATTTAACCTATGAAACTAAAAATACTAGACAACTTGTGCTACCACAACTAATAAGTGAGCTATGAACCAAATCAACTACGGAGGGTGATTTGGGACTGTTAATTCGCATCGACTAAGAATAGCAAGAACCACTGACATCTCAACCTCCTGTAATTGACTAGAATTTTTGAAAAAAGAAGGGGCCCATGCCACCTAGGGCCAAGGCTGCATCCTTACCCGCATTTGATTAAGTTTAGCAGAGACCTCTTTAGTATAATACAAACATCCCAACCAATCATTTCTCTTGCTTATGACTTTACAAGGATTCGACCTATAATTGTATCAGTAGTGGATGGCCCTACTGGCGAGAATAATGACTCGAAAATGTTTGCTGCAATCCCTTATAGGGCTTCCACCTTTGAGTACAAATTCCCATCACTTACCTTAGGCTCAAAGATTACTTTTTATAAAGCGCCTTACATTTGTTCCAATATGTAACCAAGAGGAATTTTTATCACCAATTTTAGAAAATTACCAGGGAATGTTGCTACGATAAAACTTCCTTCTTCCTACGCTAACTCTAAAGTTCTTTAAGAAGCATGTGCAGGACTTCACTGTACCAAGCATATCTAAGTTGTTCTTGCCTCAAGCTAACTTGATTATGAACATTCCTAAACTCTTCAGAGTTCCACCTCATAGGAGATTTCATATACCTGACAATCTTTTACACACAACCTGCCTTGCATTAGTTCCCTCTATCCCCTGGGCCCCCACTAGCCAATCACCTTTAATAGCCGCCTCACATGTTGTTCATAATCCATCCACATAATTTCAAACCCTCTGTGCCTCTTCTTTTTTCTACTTGACTTTCTAGTCCAATGCGTAAGTAGAAGAACATGGAGCTAGTTAGATAGTTTTCCGTTTAGATGATCAACCCTCAATATGGCAAGCAACGCCATCCATTCTGCGTGTAACACCCCTAAAATACTAATGATATGATTTACGGAAAAACTGCAGCGGAAAACTTAATGATAGAAGGCACTACTGCCGTTTTGATAAGGACAAGGCTCATTGAAACCATTTGATCTTGCAACTCATGTTCAAATCACAATATCTATCAAACTAAAATACTCCAAGACCAAAGTCCACAATAGTTCAACTTCAATACAATCGACTTAATCATACCATTTGCTAGCTCCACTCACACTACACAAGTATATTGAGAATAGACCCAAGTTGACCCTGAGATCGATCCCAATATTTATGCTATGCTGAATTCACTGTGAGCATCTAATGACTTCGAAAAAGAGCTTGCTAAATGGAGAAACATGTGGTACTTCATCACCTAAAATGAAAAACATGAAAACAATTCGAAAATGTGAGCAAAAACTCAATCCATGCATTCTTGTATTGTAAAATAAGCATAGAAATACTATTGATGAGTGCCCGCCGCAATAACAATGAAAATGAAAGTAATATGGAACTGAATTGCTCATTATTATCTAGATGTGAACCCATTGCAATGTAATGATCTGTACATAGGTGTACTCTAATCAAGAGTTGGCCTAAAACCGCATGGGTAAATGATGGACTGACGCCCTATAGATGATAACTGATGGGGTCACAAGTTGAATGGCAAATCACTGTATAAACTGATTCATTGATAAACTCATTAAGAGTCGTAACTTGATAAACATGTTCTATTTTCTGAAGATACAGACAATGGACGTACCTTAAGTATTTAAAAATGTCATCTGACTTGATAAAAGTCAGTTGTTTCATAAATATCATCTGACTTGATAAATATGTTCTGACTTGATACTACTTATGCATAACGAGAAACGATAACTAGGCCTCGTCTCTGTTTCATAAATGTCATTGTAAGTATGTATAGTAAGTAAATGGTCTTTATTCATATAATTGCGTAAGTAAAAGTATGCGTAATAGAAATTGAGTAATTAAATGGTATACATAACTTGGGTATTTCAATATAACTTCAAAACTGAATTGATAAAAGTAATTAAATTTGATATAACGTAAATGAAAGTAAAATAGTCCACAATGAGATAAATGAGATTACAAAGGAAAAGGCCTTGATGGTGATAATTGAGAGAGTGATTGTGACCTTTTCTGAAATAGGTTGCTAATACGAATTTAAGGCTCGCTGATGTATAGCCTGATTCAAGATAAAAATGAGTACACTAGATTGCCTTGATAAATACATTTGATACATTCTGAATTGAGCAAGTAATAGAGGTTTGAGACCAAGAGGGATATATCTTGGTTCAAAATAGCACAAAACTGCAATAACTTGTCCTGATAAATATGGTTTCTAGGTCACAACTCTGCCCACTTCTCCTATTTCATTCATAAATTCATTAGATATAGAATTCCACCCTAAATGAATCATTGAACTTAATAGAAGCTATTAAGCTCACTAAACTTGGTATTTTCTTTGAAAAATCCATAAATGATTCAAAGCGCATAAACAAGCTCCCAAATTATATACTTGTCTTCTTCTTTCTCATTAACCAAGCTAAAAGCTCCATGAAAGTCCATGAATATTCACTTCCCCCTTAAATGACCTTACTTGGTCCAAAATACACAAAATCAGTGTATGATCAATCTCACTCAATCTTTATTATTGCTATTAATACAATTACTCAAAATGCTTCCAAAAATAACCAAACTCAAAATACTCAACCAAAATTTATGAAATCTTATAGAAAGTTCAAAAATAATATGGAAAATCTATAGTAAAGTTTTTAGAATTTTCCTCCAAGTATACGCTGCACAAAAATTACAATAACAGCCCAATTTGCACTAAAGTAGGTCAATTCACTTCAAAAATTCGTAACTTTCATCTTTCACCTCAAATAGAGACCTAAAACCCCAATATGAAAAGACTAAGAAGTCTCAAAAAACTTTTATTTATAACACAAAATATGATTTCCACAATAGGGTTCCCAAAATAGGGTTAGAATACAAATGTGTCAGTTTTGATCCCATTCTGCACAGTTTTAGTAAGACGGTCATAACTTTTTCCACAGACCTCGGATTAAGGCAATTTGAAATCCATTTGAAAGCTAACATACTAAAATATCTACTCACCAAAAATAATAATTTTCACCTAGGCCGATCATTACCAGTTTAATCCTGAAATCTGCCCTGTTTTCATGAAATTTCTAGCACTCACTATTTTGGCCTTTCCCTCTTTTTTCACACAAATCCTCACTTGAAATCATTCCAAATCACTAAAAACATTATCATAATCATCAATAAAGCCAAATATTACAATATTAAAAATAAAATAATTTATAAATACGGTTTTAACTTAAGCTTCCATGAACATGATCATCCCTAAACCCTAGCATGATTCAAGCTCAACTTCGCTATGATCAACACCAAAATAACTCTTATTTCTTATCAAAACATTATGATCAATAATCACAAACATCAAAATAAGAATCAAAACTAAAATAAAAATCAAAACCAACAAGATCAAGTTCAAGATTACTCACTTTGAGCTTGGAAAAAGTAGAGATGGAGGCGATATTTGATGGTTTGAGGATGGAGGATGGTGGCTAGAGGTGTTAGGGTGTTGGGGGAGGTCGGAGGTGACCAAAAATTGGCAGAGCAGTGCTGGAACAGTGCTGGCCATGTAGAGGGAGAGAGAGAGGAGAGAGAAAATGGGTTTGGAATTTTGGTTGTGAATTTTTGACTTATCAAACACTTGGCTGAAATTTTATCTAGAAAAGTGACTATTTAGCTAACCATGGTTAAGCTTAATCATGATAATTAGTTAGGTTAAAGAATACAAACTTGTTGGGCTTCAAGTTGTGTCGAAATAAGTTGAGTTCGAAAAACGCTTTGTAACGATAACG
>NCQT01084083.1:0-13007 GCA_002740465.1 Stenocereus thurberi | reverse complement strand
ATAAAAATAAAAAACAAAAACTAAAAACTAAAAAAAATTTAAAAATTCAATAAAAATAAAAATAAAAAATAAAAAATTGAAAAAATTTAAGGAAAATAAAAAATAAAAAATTTGCAATTTAAAAAATTTAAGAAAATAAAAATAAATAGTAAATAATACAATAATAAAAATACAAAAATACAAAAATAAAAAATAAAAAATAAATAAAATAAAAAAGAATAAATAAAAATAAAAAAATTCATCATCATTAATTACTATCACGATAAAATTATTACATTATAAAAAAAATTAATAATCAATACTTCAACTTCATTCAACTACATTCAACTTTCACCCACACTCACCCACTCATTCCTACACTTAAACGAAATACCACACTCACCTACTCCTTCCCCCTCTTTTCCACACTCACCCATCCCACACATATTATTTCCCGCTGAAAAGAACAAGGAAGATNAAATATTATTATAACAATCATTCAAATCTCACAAGGAAGATATTTTTTAAAGACGCGTGGCCAAACACATTGCCACTTGTATAAAATGTCGAAACCATCCGTACTAGAATTAAAAGAAAAATCAAACTTTGCTAAAGAAACTAAAGACAAAAGGCAAACTCGCACCCTAGGTGCATAGAGAGCATCGAGGAGAAGTAACATACTTTCTCATCGTAATCTAAGCTTGTACGTCCCAACACTAAGAACATCTTCCTCATTGTCGTTTCCCAGCACGATAGTTTGTGAACCCAATGGGTGTGGAAGCCCTCAAAGCCAACTCGATCCTGAACTATATGTTTGCTTGTTTTTGTATCTACAATCCAGTTAGAAAAAGAATTAGCAACTAATGCATGAAAACAAACATATAATTCAGGATAATTAGTTGAGAAAGGTACCCTGGGAGGCTTTGGACAATCCTGAGCATAATGACTTCTTATCACAATTATAGCACCTTACAAGTGCTATGTTTTTCTCCCCATTGCCTTTACCCTTTTGCTTCTTGGCAACACCAGCCTTTGGTCTGCCTTTTTTAGGGGGGTGACAACCTTTCTTATATTGCCTACCTCGACTATTCTTATTGCCTTGGGCCTATTTTACTTAGCAACAAGAGCCACATTAGGAGTATCGAACATTTTTAAGCATTCTTCCTTTATTTCGACGTGACTTTGGATGTCCGTAATGGTTTTTCAAAAAGAGTCAAGTCAATCTTTACATTACCCTAAAGTTCATCGAATAGCCTGAATCACATTCAGGACTTATTCTCCCTCAAAGATTTCCTTAACTGTGGCCTTAAGATTTGAAATCATGGCTCTCACAGCTCATAGATGCTTAGCCATGGTATGACTGAAGTCCATTTTGTACTGCATTCATTTAAAGAGCATGGTACGTAGCCTTGTCTTGGATGTCTGGCCAAAACAGATCTTCAGTTCGTCCCACATGTTCTGAACAGTGGGACATGCCTCAAACTTTCCAATTAGATAATCCTATATGCAATACAACATAGTAAAGCATGCCCTATGATCATTTTTGCACAAGTCTTGTTAAGCGAGCAGACTTTCTTGATACTTCACAGTAGTAATATTAATAGGTTAGCCATCTTTGTCTTTATCTGATGGCGGAAACTTAGCAACTGTACAGTATTCAAACAAATCTGTCTCTTTCAGAAGATACCAAATCTTCCAATGCCATATACCATAATTAGTGCATCTAGCTTCTGAATTAGTGGACAATTCACTAATCATTGCATTGTTTGTTGACATATTTGCAAGTATACATTAAAAAATGGATGTAAGGCACATTTTTTTAGGCAATTAAATTATTAAAATTCCATCATTCATGTCATATGATCAAAAACTTCACTAAACTCATAGTCATCTCATGTGAATATAAGCTAGGAGTTTTAGTCATTCAGTTACAACATTTCCATAAAAACACATTCATATGGACCTTAACGAATGTTAAACAAATTAACATCAATCTCAAAATATTTATTAAATTCATGTAAAGTAAATTTACATAATTATATATAAAACCAATGTAGATATGAAACAAATTCATATAATCACAACCCATCTTCTATTTGTTAGTCACTTAACATGAAATTTTATAATTTCAAGTTGTTTCATATATAAAACAAATTTATATAATTAATTAGCATGTAATATTCAAAATTAAACATATTAATGTTATTATAAGTTCATGCATTCATAATCAAAACTAATTCAAAATTTTAATTCAACTAATGAACTAATTACATGCTTCATATCATGTGAACTTGTACATAGTCAAAACCATAATTCAATCAAACATGCCATGTTTGAATAATGACCTCGATAGTTTTTTTAAAAATAAATTAGACTTAAGTAACATACTTAACACCGGAAAAGAACTTTAAATGCACCCTATAAACCACTCGAGAGCCACCCTTTAATCTACTTTTATTATCTCTCGGACTCCACAACTTTCTATTAAATGAGGCCATGAGCGCCTTGGTGTTACCTTAGACACTAAGCCTCACAACTGGTTCCGTTGAAAAACTGCCGCTGGAATAACCCAAATGATGACCCTGCCAACCTCACCACCGCCTTGATTGAGCCCACGACTTCAACTACCATCGAATCTGACCAAAACACCATGCCAGTGAGTACATCAACAGTCGACGAGTCAACGAGCGCCATCCACTCATGCAACATGCCACTTGGGCAATGTCGCGTGATGCACACCCACGGCTATGTTGATATTGTTTGTATGGTTTTCAGTCGGGAATGCATAGATCAACAGCTATTGCGGGGTTTAGGAGGAAGAAAACATCAAGTTGTGCTTGTTGGCGCTAGTTGGGTGACATCGCATGGTGCACACGCACTGATACGTTGGTGTTGTTTGCATGGTTTTGAGCCAGGAATGCATAGATTGTCGGTTATTGTGGGGTTTAGAGGAAGAAAACAACCAATATCTCTTCGTTACCGGTGCGTGTCNNACACGCGCCACCTCTCCTGGCGGGTTTGATGGGTTTCAGGTATGTCTTTTACCCCTTTTTTTGTGTTTTGGTCTATGGCATGGCTAACTGATTAGGGTCGTCTGAAATGGGGTGATGTTAGGGAAAAACAAATAGAGTTCTAATATTTATAAACCCCAAATGCAAGGTGCATCGTTGAGTACTTGGGGTGTCGTCCGCAAGGAGTTATGTTTCCAACTACTAGGGCTAACTAAAGCATCTCGAGCTAGGCAAAATCGAAGGAGATAGGGGGTAAACTAAACTATGCTAACAAACATAAAAAAAGTGACTTGGAGTCGTGATTTGATTAATCGATGAGCCAATTAATTTAGACGAGTCCTAATCTACCCAAACTACATTATGAACGAGAGATGGTCGGTTGCACCATCGAAGACCACCCAAGCTTTTTCTCAAGGGTCATGCGCTAGTCTAATTAGTCTAGTCACCTATTGTCATGGGGTTAGCCCAGTTAGACCACAAAATTAGCAGCCCCCGTACCTAGCTCGATTTGGGTACCATTTTCATGTCCCGAACTCGGCTATTCTCTCTCACACTCTAGCTAATTGACCACACCTCTCAGCATAAGTCAATCACGCAAAATTATGGATGAAAACTCTCTTAAGCATTTCATCGAACACTTGGTGGGCGTGAGAGAAAACTCAAAATTCTAGGCATAGATTGGGTATGGTTAGGCCTAATGCACAACTAATTAGCCATCTAGGGGCTAATCACAATTCAAGCCAATACAAACTAACAACAAAACATCACAAACACATGAAAATCTAAACTAGCAAACAAGAATATAAACTTGAACAAGAGAAGAAAGAGAATGAAATAAATCAAACCTAAATAACTAAATAAACATGAATTAAGAATGAAAACTAAACATTTAAACTAAACAAAACAAATACGTGAATTAAACTCGCAAAGCATAAACAAGAACAACATATGAACTACAGGGAGAAAAGGGAAGAAAACTTAGACTTGATTGATAGAAGGAACTTGAAATCCAAGGGTTGAATCCAAGATTACAATTCTTAATCCTTATCTAATCCTCCTATTGAGGCTTTATTTGATAAACTAACATAAAACCTAGCCTAAAAATCGCCAGAGAGAACCCCGAGCGACCCCCGAGCAAAAACGTCCGAATAGGGTTTAAATAGAAAATCAAGCGAATGACGACCGGGGGGGAGGCATGACGGTGCCACTTCTTGACACGGTGGCTCGGCCCCCGTCGTCCCTTTTCGCCTGTTTTTATTGTTTTTCTTCGCTTTGTCCCATCTTCACTCCTTTTCGTGACGTTTGCTCGATTTGAAATTATTTCTTGCAGAACATAAATAAAACAAGTAAAAATCCTAAAGATTAAGTTATTATACGAGCTAAAAGTGGGTGAAAGAGGCACGTAAAATACGATAATTTATCATCTAACAAATACCCCCACACTTGTCTTTTGCTCATTCTCGAGCAAAACAAGAGAAAACTAACTTAAGAACCTAACTTACTTTGGTAGAAATTACGGTTACATTTAGCGTATACAACGAGCCCTTTGAGCCCCTTGGTTCCCCCAAATGGACGAGTGAGGTCTCGTGAGGGTTTGCAGAAAATATACCCAAACAATCTCAAAAAGAAAAACAAAGAAAAGATACACAAAAATCGAAAAATAAAAATGATAAAACACAAAATATATATCGGAGTAAATTGTACACAATCGGCTCAACTAAAACCCCCTAGTAACTCAAGTATCAGTCTGTAAACAAGCATTATATGCATTTCAGGATACGTCATCCCAAAGAATGACATCCAGACATCAGCTTTTCACCCTACGATGCATGAGAATATTGAATCTATTCTGGTGCCTGGCGTGCAAGTGTATCATCATCCCAAGACTATGAATTACCAAAATCAAACTCAATCCCACTTAACTGACACAAGCTACCTTATTGATTTGTCAGCATGGAAAATAAGTTTTCCCAATAGTAGTATTGCCTCAAAGGGTAGCACCCTGTAGTGCATGCCTCAAAGGGGTACTTGTCATTCCAAACTTTTTCTTCCCCCCCCCCTTTTTTTTCTTTTTCTTCTTCTTTGTCATTCCAAACTCTTGTCACACCTCAAAGAGATACACTCAGTAGCGCGTGAATTTATTTATTTTTGTTTTTGTTTTTGTTTTTGGAGAAGGGGTGCTAGCACATACAAAGGTAACTATACAGTAGACAAGTGGGAGAGCCGATCATGGAAGACTAAGAATATAAGATAATAATAATACATAAATTAGGACTGGATTATAAAATTACAATGGACTATTGGGGTTAGAATTGAGGCCTGAAATGACAGATTTGGGATGAATATCTATCATGCACAGTATATTCGTATACGAGCTAATAGCCAGTTTTGAGTTGGGTGTTTAAATGCGTGAGTCTTTGTGCCAGATCTGAGTCACAAAAATTAGAGTCCAGAGTTTCTGATGCCTAGCATCGAGGGGAGGAGGGAGCGGAGAATGGGGTGATCTCATCTTAAGGCTAAAAAAAAAAAGCTAAAATGGTCTTGGTTTGGTAGCAAATAATGCATTAACAGTTTAGCATAATGTCATGTTCTATAATCATATAGAATAGCATTATCAGAGTAGCACGATAACATGAGGCATATAAATTTTAGAAAATTAGCATAGGTCTCTGTTTTAAATAATTTCATGTCACACAGAATAGTAATTGCTTAATCTGATGGATACATATTGTACTATGACACATATTAGTTTCACAACAATACAATCAAAACCGAGATTTAACATAAATCTATTCGGGGCTAGCATCAAGCAGATTTTACGACTATAGGAAAGTGAAGACTTACCTCAATGTAGAGGTTTAACCTAAAACAGTTTGCTGATTGCTACCCACAAACAAGATAGTTACTAGAGTCAAATCAATAGAGTGATGGTGGTGTAATTATTGTAAGATTATGGTGACCGTTACTTTTAATCAACAGACAAAAATCATATAATAAAATAAAATAAATGAGCCCTAAAAATCGTGGACCAAAATTAAGCAATTGTGCTTGGTTGCAAGTCAAAGTTGCACGCAATAGGTGCAACTAGCTAGGTGGGAGATCACATCGTTTGCACCTTCAAAAACTTGTCATTAGTTAAGTAGGTACAACACTTCTCATCCCACCCTCAATTTCCGTGTCATGCATTTTATTGAGATAGTCATATGAATCATTATTTTCTAGTGAAAAAAAAAAAAACAACAACCACGTGTTGAGGACACGTGATACGCATCCTACCTCTTCCTATAATGAATGAATGGCTTGTGAGTCAGGATACCATTTCAACTATCTGAAATCAGGATTTAGTGTGCAACGCTCTAGGTGATGTCAGTTCTTCCTCATTCGTGAAAAAGTAAATATGACAATTGACGATAGATGCCAGTCCAATCTAACTTCATTATTAAGAATGGAGGCACGCGTCTTCAACGATCTTCTGGCTTTGTTAGCATCAAAACGGAAACTATATATGCTCCCCGTATATGTCGTTGTAGGCAATAAAAAATGTGCACAGTATCAAAAAATAAAGTTTAATTAATTATGTGGATCAATCCTTTTAATTGATCTAATTAAGCTCGAATTCACTAGCAAGTCATGGCCCAATTCAATTGGACTTCCAAGTTAAAGCGCACTCAAGACCTAGTCCAACAACTTTTAATGATATTTTCTCTCCCTCTAATCAGCAATGTAGTTTCTTTAGGATTGAGATGGATTCTTAATTTATTTATATTGTTTTTACTAATTTCTTTTGGGTTAATATTACCATCTCTTATTATTGCTTAATTTTGAGTTTATTTAATCTCTTTTAGTTTATTATGTAAATTATTTTGATTTTTTATACATGTTGTTTTGCAATTGATTAATTTGTTATCTCATTTATTTACATTAGACCCTGTTGGCTAATTTAACCATTATGCAATTATGATAAAAAATTGAATTGTTAATTAATTAAACAATACTAGCAATTAGATGAGTTATGTCTAACTTAAATAATTCATGCTAACCACTATTTGAGTTTATTTATTAATGGCTACAATTCATTTTTGTAACCTATTGACCTTAAGCTTGTAGCTTGAGAGCTTTGAATAGACTAATTACATCTCAATTAAATTTAGTGACTCGATATTAAACGTTCTTGGTAAAGTCAAAGTCCTAAAGTCTCTAAATTAATCTCGCTTTGCTTATTGATTAACATTTTATTTTTCTCTTATTCTCATTTTATTATTATTACTGTTGTTGTTGTTGTTGTTGTAGTTATTAATCTCTTCATATGAATTTATTCTCTTAACTAGTTAAGAAAAGCAATTTCAAAATTGCTTTTGTTCTCCCAAAGAGACAACCCAGAATATATCACTTTATTATAATCATCTTGTGCACTTGCAAGTAAGTTAAGTTTTTAAAACTACTACACATCAAGAATAAGATTTGTTGAATTCCTCTACTATATTAATTAGTATAGAAAGTGAATAGCCAACTTATTTTTTGGTAAGTTTAATTGGGCTATCACTTTTTTTTTTTTAAGGTTTTGGATCCTCAATTTAACTACACTTGAGTTACTGTTGGCCTAATAAGGAATAAAGCCCTCCCATCACATATCTTCTTCATTCACAAGACTCAAATTCAAGATCTTGTTTAAAGGGAATAAGTATTAAATCACTTGAACCAACCTTGTGTTGGTTGGGCTATCACTTTTATGTGTGCACATAACTATTCTTGGGGAGCAACTTTCGGCTGATCTGGATGATTCAGCTGCAAGTACATTATGGCTGTGGGGGCTAATAAGAGACTTCAATATTTCTATCCCGTGAGGGGAAAACTTCTATGGCTTCTCCAAACCAAGATTAAGATTGATGCTTTTTTCAATTGCTGTGATCATAAGGAAATTTCTGATGCAGCAGCTATTGGTCATTTTTTTAGCATCAAACAGCAGGAAGGTTTCACGTTTGGTTCAAGTTGAAGACAGTTTTATTCAATCAAGAGATACTGAATTCTAATTAGTCCTTTATTGTCGTTTCAAACGCCCAGCTAAATTTGATCACTACTTATCTAAATGGAGATCAATGATGGATTTAGAGCACATAAAAAACAGTTTGCTTCAGTAGTTCAGGGTTGTTGGGGAGTAGATGTTAGAGGTTGCCTTATATTTCAGAAAATATCCAAACTCAAATATCTTATGAGTCACCTTAAGAAGCTGCATTCCTCTTATTTTAGTGATGTCAATGAGTGGCATTTTTATATCAGTAATTACGTCAAGCTCAAAATGAATTACATGTAAACCAAACCTCAGTTGAGCTCTAGCAGTTGGAAAAAAGGCGTCTTAGTTGATTTTTAGGCAAGTTGTGAAATCAATCTTTGATATACCAAAGCGAGGAACTTTTAAATTTGGTGAAAACAAAAGTTCATACTATCATCAAGTAAAAACAATGCTTAATGTTATAAACAAAGTTGTAGATGAAGATGGAAATGAGCATGTTACTCAGGAAGGTAATTCAGATACATTTGTTAGTTTCTATGGAGGACTCATGGGTAAAACTATCATGATATATCATCATATATATATGTATTAAAAGTTGGATACAGTGTGAATGACATGTAGCATCTCACATGGCACAAGTTGATGACTTGGCAACTTGCAATTGGTGGATATTTGTGGAGACATATTAATCAACATTAATGCATTAATTAGATTTTATTATATGCTATTAACTTAATTATTTATTGCATGGTTTACACTCCTAACTCTCTTTATTTTTTGAGCAAGTCCTCATGCGATTAACTTGGTCTACAATAATTATTTTTTTTGTATTTCGAACTGATTCATTTTATTTTTCAATATTAAAAGAATATAGTTAGATAAAAGAATCAAATTTTACCTTAATTTTAATTGTTACTACCCTTTTTTTTTGGTTGAAGTCTAGGTCTTGAGGTCATTGTAAATGAGTAATATCATATTGCCATATAATAATTTAATCACATAAGATAATATATGAATGATATATATATAAGACAATATGTACAAAGATTTTGTTAGATTATTTGACTATATAAATATTCATCTAGGGTTAATTTTTATATATCTTATATAGAGTAATCTATAAGATTGTAATATAGTTTTTGTGAAATCAAGCTAAATTAGAATATAGTCCATTTAACTCCTAAAAAATATCCATCACAAATTAATTATACTGTAACGTGTTCAATAATTCTGAAAAAAATGGTAAATGGTAAATCATTACCATATGAAAACAAAAGAAATTTAGAGCAATTTTAAAGGAAAATATAAAGGAAATAATTATTATGCTATTATATATTGTTAATCTACTTTCAAAATAATATATTTTTATTAATTATTATACTAATATTACATTATTAAGACAAAAGTTGACTAACATCCTTACATCACAAGGGTATAACCCTATATATATTAAAAATTGGATAGAATCAATATATGAGTTATACATAGGATAACATGTATAATACCACATAGGATTACTTGACTTCATAATGGTCTATGTAGGCTAAGCTAATGCAATGCCACATTAAATTAAGATTTTAATTTTTTTCATAATTTATATGGTAATTAGTAAAACTCCAACTTTAATGTAATCTTTATTAAAGTAGTTAAATGAAAAGATAGTCTATTTAATTACTAAATATGCCCACCCAAAAAATGTCTCACATATTCAAGATTCTTGGGAACTTAGTATATGAATAATTATGGAACAAATACAAAAGGAATTTCAAGTGATAATTTAGATGGAAAAAGAAAAGAAACTATTATAACTAAAAAACAATAATTATGTTGTAATAGGATTATTACTACTTTTAAAATTGACATGTTTTCTATGCTATTTATACTAATAAAATTAAAATAAAAATTGAATGAAATTCTTGCAATGGATGCTATATAGGATATCCAATTTGAGTTAAGATGGGTATGGATTTATTGCAATATCAATTCTACATATTAAAGTGAATACCATTTATTAATTAGTAATAAAATTTAACATTTATATAAAATATACATTTAATACATAAATTATATATTTAATACATAAATTATTTAAATGAATAAAAATAATGTGAGTTGAACATTAAGAATGAAGAGTACATATTGTCACAATGGAAAAGAAATTAAAAAAAAAATGCTCAACTATGTGTAAATTAAGTAATCTAACATGTCTTTTTTTACTATTTGGATTAATAATTATTTTTTTCATGATCAATATAATTTTAAATATGTTTGAACTACATCCTTGCATTGCAAGGGGTATGAACCTAGTGGAACTATAATAGGTAGATGTGGCATTGATTAGCTATGGCGCTGTGCTTAGCTATGAACAATAGCAGTTTTTGACCACTGTACATGTTAAATAAGCAATGTTCAGAATGGATTACAATAAAACCACAGGTCTAGATAGATACAAAAGGATTGTTCAAGAAGTCTTAGCATATTATTGGTGTGGATATTTACAATGCAATTCTGGCTTTCTTCCATAATGGTAAGCTCTTGAAGCCATTAAACAACACTTTAATTACATTGATACCGAAGAATTGAAACAGAATTCCATCCATGATGTGAATTTTAGATCCATCACTCTGTGCAATTAATGCCTACTGTTGCGAATGTTTGTTAGAGTGTGTTTGTTGAGTTTAGGGTTATTTTTGAAAACACATTATTGGCACTACACTTGATTAAATATTATAAGAGAAAAGGGATATCTCTCCGAGTCATGCTGAAATAGACATGCTGAAACCTTATACCATCTAAATTAGACATTTGTACAATATGTTTTATTGGCTCTTCGTTTCCCTATAGGGTTTATGGAGCTGCTAATGGGATGAGCTACTTCCGCTATGTTCTCTACCAATGTGAATGAAGAACCTAACCGCTATTTCCCTAATGCTAAACGTCTTAGATAGGGAGATCCTTGGTCTCCATACTTATATGTGATCAGCAATGGAAGTGTTTGTTAGAGGTCGGAAGTTTAGCCACTGAGGAAAAGGGCTTGCAGTTTTCACACTTAAGTATGTTGGGATTGGGTTGGTGCATTTGGCATTTGCTGATGGTATTGTTCGTTTTGCTAGAGGGGATAAGAATTTTGTCCAAATGTCATAGATTTACTTTCAAAAATTTTGTAAAATGCCTGGTTTGAATGAAAATACTAGAAAGTATGAACTATACATGGGGCGAGGCCAGGCCTGAGTGTGTGCAACCCTAAATTTTAGATGAAATAGGCTTTTCTAAAGGTTTATTTCCTTCAGGTACTTGTGGTTGCCACTTTCTGCGATGCGAATTTCCCATGATACTATGAGAAGTGTGTTGATCAACTCTGTCATTGTTGATTTAATCACATTTTAGTCTTCTGTATTTGTGTTACCTGAGCCTACGTACCCTTCATGAGATTGAATCGCAGGGCAGCAAATTTCTTTGACATAGGTCCATTAACAGAAGAAAGTTATTCCTATTAGCTGGAAAAACCATGTGTCACAGTTTTATTCTTTGGCTACAAGTGTTGAAGAGGTTGGTTATTGCTGTGTTTCTAAATTCTCAATGACTTAAGGTTAATAATCGTTGTGTATTCTGTTTTGCCGTGATTTGGATACTCAAATCCATTTATTCTTTAACTACCCTATAACTAATGCTGGTTAGTATGAGATTTTAGAGTAATTTCCACATTGTTGGAGGTTTAAAAAAAGATTAAAAGGCATCTTTAAATGCTGGCAAATTATCAATCCTATAAATAGAGAAGAGTATCAAACTATTGTGTAAGGTGTGAAAAGAAGGAAACCTTAGAAAGATTTAGAATAAAACCCGTTGTATTGCTGCTATTTTAGACAAATCCAATATGCAACCTGTGTGAGAGCAAAAGTAAAGCAGTTGAGAGGGGCGAGGTTATGATTTAGGCCTTCCATAATATAAGATCTCAGTACTATACTTCTCTCTTTTTAGGAAATATAAATGGTACTTATTTGGCTTTTGTAGAAAAATAAGGAAAAATTTAACTTTAATCTTTTAGTTTGATGGTTTTGTATGTTTTTGCTAGAAAACTGTGATTAAATCAAAGCAAAGCATATTATTATGTTATCTAGACTTTTGGTTGTCAGGCGTTTAACTAAAACAGTGTTACCAATTCTTTGGTTAAAAACGCCAATGCTTTCATTGGGTTAAATGTTAGTCCAGTCACTCATGTCAATAAGTAGAAATGTAGTTAAACTAGTTTCGCTAATCAGTTGGACATGTAGCGTATTTGGACTGAGGTAGCATGTTCATGGCCTGCTCACCACCAGTTGTCGCCTTTGAGTCCAAGAATCTTTACTTCACTGAAGAGGCTCTTTAGAGCAGATTTGACAAAACTGACCCGAGATTTGAGATCTTAACCGAACGACCCAGACCCATAACCAACCAGACGTTTGAAATAGGTTCACCTGAAAGTCGACCCGTAACCCGAATTGACTCGAATTGGACTATACTCACTCGAATTGTGCTACAAAGTTACTTATTTTTGGATGACAAACCTATAATACCAAAAATTGGTTGACCCGAACCAAAGGTCACCCAACTCAAACTGAACTGACCCGAAATATCACTCAATTCGAAATATGATCCAACCCATCCGACTTATATCCGAACCGCGTGAACCATTTGTCAGGTCTATTTCAGAAAGCCAATTAGGATAAAGTTTTCACTCTATCCTGCTAAGAGCTGAAGTAGTTATTCATGATTCTTATGTTACTTCCACTCTAGCGTGTAGAACAATAGCCGATACCAAAAACCTAAAAAATTCATGGTTTCGAGGTAGAATCCCATTTCCTCCGCGTTGCTATGGCATCGAAAAAAGAAGTTCCACAACCCACACCTTGGTCATACCTGATGGAGGTCTGGTGGACATCCCTCACTTCCAGAATGTTTAGGCTATTCCCTAGCATTGAAAACAAGCCTAGACAATTAAACGCACCATGCTCCGGGGTCAGATTGCA
>NCQT01084074.1:8470-22040 GCA_002740465.1 Stenocereus thurberi | reverse complement strand
AACTGACGGACCATATTAACGAACTGACAACTCATCAATAAGATTTTGACGGAAATTTTGACAAATTGACAGTCCGTCAGGACACTTTTTGACACAAAATTTTGACGGAAAAGTTTGGCCATCAAAAATCCAAAGATTTCAAGTTTAGAATGGTGCCATATTTTTGACGGGTATTACTGACGGACTACATCACAAATTGTGATGGACACAATGTTTTCTGTCACAATTTTTTACGGAGTCCGTTAAAAAATCTGTTAAAAATTATTTTAAATTTTGAAATTTTGACATTTTGGATTTATAAAGTTGTACTTATTTACAAAGTCGAACTTCAAAAGAGTTTATATATGTATGAAACTTCACATTTTTAGGGAATCAATACACAATCAAAAGCTACTATCAAATCTTTAATTGAATATGAATAAAGAAAATCAAAATCAATCTAAATATTACAACCTTCTTTATGTTAGGAAGTTGTGTTAAGATAATAATTGCTTTGTTAGTTTTGACTCTTTTTCTATTTGTATCAAATATTGACCAATTGGGTGAAATTCTTTAGGGGGGACGTGTTTTAATTGAACTACACAAAAACACCACGCTTGAATCAAAACTCAATTAACAACTTATTGCACCTTCACAGTTCAAACGTTTCATGAAGGCTTACCTGGCATTTAAATCCAGCAATTCATCTGGCTCTCACTTCGCCAATATTAATTCATTGTAATAATCCAATATTCTCATTTGATCATTTCAATGCTTAGTCACCACCTTCTCTATGCAGTTGAAATTACCCGTCTACTTGTTTTCATGCCTATTTACGGGTGTGGTTTTGAGTTGCACTATGTTGAAGCTTATAAGACGTTCACCATTTCCATCCCTTCATCCAACTAAGATCAATGCTCTATTTGAACAACCCAACAAGTTACTAGCTCTTATAATTTGAATACTAGTTTATTCAATCATTTCAATTTTTATGCTAAAATTTAATCAACCAACTGAACTCAATCAATTTGTACATATTGAACTAACATCATTATAAAGTGCACACTAATTAAGTTAAAATAAAAATTATAATGTTTAGATCTAGTTGAAAGGAATGAGAAAAATGTGAAAAAGTGGGTAAATATGGGAGATGGCCCACTTCCACTAGCCCACATACTTCACAACCAGAAGAATGGCACCTCGAGCCATCGTACTTTAGTGTAATCATTTCTGGACTCGATCAATTTGGAAACGCATTTACGGACCCATTTAAGTTTGCGTATAATAATTTCTGGAACCCCAAAATTTGGATATAATAATTTATAGACCCTTTTAAATTGCAAAAAGACCCCTAAACTTTTAAAAAATTACAATTTAACCCCAATATGTAAAAACTTACTTTCAAAAATTCTAAAATTGTGTTTATGGTTTTTGCTCACTAATAGATTTTGACGTTCTCTTTTTTCTGGTATCAGAGCCACGTGCGCAAAAATAATTAAGATTATTATGTTAATTAATAACTAATTAAGCTAATTAACTGTGATTAGCTAAGATTAATGTTTGAACCACCAGCTGCTTGCCCTGAACCTAATTATTCACATATTGTTCGTTCACCGGAAGGTAATATCTCATTAGCACCTCAACTAAACTATATCACTGATATAGTTTTAGAATTAGAAGCTGAATTAACTAAAATTAAGACTGAATTGAAAGACCTTAAGAATCAGTTAACTGTTGTGCATCTTTTTTTATTGACGAAGTTAGACATAGTAAAAAAGCTAGTCCTAGAATTAGCACTCCTTTTCAGCATAAATATCCCTTCCAAAATCCAAAAAACAAGATTCCATTTCCTTTACAAGAGATAAAAATTCAAAAAGAAATAGGAGAACAATCTGGAGAGAAATCGACTGAAAAGAAAGAAAAAGAAGATGGAGTATAAGCAACATTCCCGTGAAGAACTACAAAAAATGTTTGATAAAGAACAAAACGCTGAAGAACTAAACAAAATTATGAGCGCTGTTAGTGATAAATATGATTTTTTATCTGATGATAATGAAGAGACTAATAATGTCCAACTAGAAGAAGAAATATATCAACAAATGAATCATATTAAACTCGATCATCTTAATGCGTTACCATTAGAAGAAATTAAACAAAATTAGACAAAAAATATGGTAAAATAGTTGCGAAAAATGTGATTAACGAAATAGCAGGAGAAATTGACTTACATGAAACAGAGACTAATCTTGTTAATAATGTCGTTCCTAAACCTAAAGAATTTGATGAACCTTCCAGAAGAAACACTCGTGTTTTAAGACCTAAGTATGTTCCTGCAGGACGAACAAATAATTTTTTCCTTCGGGTTTGTCCCAAGAAAAACCACGACCTATGAAGAGATTGACCTTACCCAAATTAGTCAAACTGGTTATATCTTAAACATCGATGGAGCTCGTAATAAAGAAGAAATATTTGAGCACTGGAAAAGATGAATGAACAGTGTCTTAAATTTAAATACTACATGGACTGCTGCAAACTTTCTAAATTATATCGAGTATAGTTTCTCTGTCACTGTAGCTGACTGGTATGATTCTTTAAGTGAAGATGGTAAAAATACTTTAAGAATGATGGAAACACCAGCTGCTATGTTCAGAAATCTGTGTAAAGAAATTGAGACTGAATTCATCGGAGTTAAAATTGATTCTGAAGAAAAAGCACGAGAATGGCAAAGAAAAATTAACAATATAGAATGATGGGATATGAGATACTTAGAAAATTATATTGCAGAATTCAGTTAATATTATTATAAAATTGGGCATAATGAAACAAATCTTGGCATGTTCTATGACAAATTACCATATCGTATAAATTCTATAATTAATGAAAAATATATGGCATGATTTGAACGAACAGATGTTGTAGATACCCTTGGATCGAGAATTTCTTATCTACAAAAATGGGTCAATGAACAATGTTTTGATCTGCAAGAGCAAAAGAAAATTAAGAAACATGTCTGAACTTGTTGGGATTCACCTCACCAGTGGGGAAAATAACCTGAGAAAAGGAGAAAAAGAAAATTCTATAAGAAAAAGAGCTTTAATAAGCAGAGAGGCGAAAAACATAAAAGAAAATATTACAACAAATCAAGTCCTAAAAAACGTATATTTTTTAGGAAAGCTGCCTATTGCCCGACAGGTAAAAACAACTGTAAATGTTGGGCATGTGGAGAAGTAGGGTATTATGCTAATAAATGCAAAAACAGAAAGAATAACAAACTTATTGAAACATTGGGAAGCCTAGATTATGTTGAGCTTAGTGAAGATGAGGCTTTAGACATAGCCTTAGGCAATAACAAAGGAATTGTTGAAATCATAGAAGACAATGAATATGAAGAAAGTGATTATAAAGAAACCAGCTATATGATGGAAAGTAGCTCAATAAGCCTTGGTGATCTCCAAGGAGAAGAGTTTGTAGTAGATAATGATCATGAAGAAGTCAAAGGAGATTGGGTTCTACCCATAATCCAAAAAGATATGATCTATAAAAAATCTATTTTTCAATAAAAAAGCAAATATGTATGTGAAATGATGGAAGGAGATATAGAAATAAAGGATTGTGAGTATGACGTTGAAGAAGTTAATCTTATTAATTGGGAGAATATCCTTAAATATAACAAAGATAGAAAGTACATGTATATCCATGTGGGAAGTGTTTAAGTTTAAATCACTCCATTACAATATTATGGTAAAGATATAGATCTTTACGCTTTACTTTGTGATATTAGGCATACCAAATTTAATAATCAAATAATCACAGGGATAAAAATCAATTTATGTAATGAGTTAGTAGGTTTTAACTGTCGACCTGGATATTGCATAAATCTAAAAGATGAATTTGCAAAAAACTTCCTATCCCTTAAGATAAAAACAGTTGGGATGGACATAAAAAGAGGAGGATATCCCTTGACAATATTTTGAAAAATTATCTACAAGCTAGATAATACGATAGACCCTAAGACTAAGGTAATAATGATAGAAGCAGAAAAATTTGAAAGTCCTACCCCCATGCAAAAGATTCAGAGGATCAAGTCCAATCCACAAGAGATAAAAATCGATCGATCTTAGATATCTAACTTTATCAATCCTACAAAGATTAATAAGAAAAATATAATAAAAATTGATGAGGAAGGCAAAATCACCATTAAATCCCAATTATTAAGAAGTATGAGTACAAGGTCAGATTGGAGAGAAGGATATTCATCTGCTAAAGAGAAGCTTAAGGAAGATGACACAGTTAGCATGACCAGTGAAACGAGTAGAATAAGTTTTGAGGCTGCAAGACCCACTTTGGATCGATTAACAAGTCTAGGTAGAAAGGTCATTGGGTACAAAATAAGAATTGTTAGTGAACCAATTTATGAGGATGAATTGGTCAAAAATATGACTATGGAGATATGCTATGAGGCTACCAATACAAACCCTAATAGCATCTATATCCCAATAAAGGTATATTTAGAAGGATACAATAAATATGAACTGTGTGCCTACATATATAGTGGTTGTTCTGTATGCTTTGGAAAAAGAACGTTATTTCTTGAATTTATGTGGAAAAGAGTTAAAACTCCTTTACAAGTAATAATAATTGATAATAATGTTATGAGCCATAATGAAGCCATAGAAGGATTGTCTATAGAATTAGGAGGAGTTTAATGTATTATACCAGTTCTATGGGCTATTGATCAACCATCTTATGATATGATTATTGAAAATAATTTTTAAACATTATATTCTCCATGCACCCAGACCATAAACCAAATAATATTTACGATTAATGGGCACTCAGATCCTATTGAAAAATTAAGTAAGGCTTACATTCATCACAAAATTAAATTTACACGCAGCCAGTATGGTGAGAAGGTGATGCCTGCACAGCACTAACGATCTCATTACTTGAGCTATCTGTTAAAGAGCAGATAATTGAATAACAAAAAAAATTATGCAAAGAACTCTATTCTGACAAGCCTTTGAAATTTTGGTATAAAGACGAAACATTTGCTAAAATCACTTTATTAAATCCCAACACTATTATCCGAGTTAAACAAATGGTATATACCCACCAAGACATTCAAGAGTTTAATAAACAAATCAAAGAACTTTTGAATAAAGGATTAATTAGAAACAATAAGAGTCCTCACACCAATTCCGCTTTCATGGTAAGAAATCATGCTGAGGAAAAAAGAGGAAAAGTCAGAATGATAATCAATTACAAAAAGTTTAATGATAACACTGTCTTTGATGGTTATTATATTCCTAACAAAACAGTTCTTTTCAACAGAATTCAAAGAGCCTCTTGATTCTCGAAAATGGATTGCAAGAGTGGTTATTGGCAGATAAAAATAGATGAGGAAAGTATTCCTTTAACTGCATTTAGTACCCCGTAAGGACATTATGAATGGATAGTAACGCCATTTGATCTTAAAAATGCACCTCAAATATTCCAGAGAAGAATGGATAACATCTTCAAAGACCTTAATAATTGTTGTCTAGTTTACATTGATGATATCCTCATCTTTTCTAAAACTATAGAGCAACATAAAAATGATGTTCTGGCTATCACTCAAAGATGCATTGATCACGGTATTATACTTGAAAAAAATAAGTGCATTTATGCTCAACAAAAAATTGAGTTCTTAGGTCTAGAAATAAAAGTTGGACAGATTATTCTACAAAAATATATTCTGAAAAAAATAAAAAAATTTTCTGAAAAATTGAAGATAGGAAGCAATTAGAAAGGTTTCTAGGGTGTCTTACCTATGCTTCTGATTTCATTAAAGATTTAGCTAAACTAAGAAAACCATTTCAGCAAAAACTCAAGAAAGATGTTAGCTGGACATGGATTATTAATGATACAAAGATTATTTAAAATTTTAAGAAGATGTGTAAAAATCTTTCTATCCTTAATTTGCTTAACGAAGAAGATGATTTAATTCTTAAGACAGATGCCAGTAATGAGCACTGAAGTGTGGTACTCAAAATCAAAGAAGGAGAAAAACTCTGCGAATATTACAGTGGAAGCTTTAATAAAACAGAATACAACTATCCCATGATGAAAAAAGAAATTCTTGCAGTCATAATGGGAATTGAAAAATTTTTAATCATTTTAGCCCATAAACCTTTTCTCATTCGAACTGATTGTAAAGAAATACTCGGTTTTGTAAAAAAGAATTTATCAAATATGCAAGCGCAAGGGTGACTCCTGCGTTGGCAATTATGGCTTAACCAGTTTTCCTTCTCTATTGAACATATACAGGGATTGAAGAACTCTTTGACAGACAGTCTAACTCGAGGACTCGCCAATAGTGATCATCAAAGCCGACCTCTCGTCAGAAAAAGAGGAAATCCTTAATGAAATGCCACTTCTACTAGAACGGGTTACACCTTCTAGTAAAGTCCTTATTGATAACCTAGAATTCCATACAAAAAGTAGATCACGCTTTGGTCTACTTTCTACTACCTACCTAATAGCTCAAAGATTTTCCCTTCTATAATTATAAATTACCTATCTTCGGTGTCCATATGATATCCAAAAAAAATAAGTTCTCATATCCAAGAAAAATAGTTCAAGAAATGATATGCAGCTTGCGTCAACTTTTGTCATCGTTATTCCTATGATATTTGGGAGTTTTGGAGCACAACGATTTATTTTTCCGATAGATCTATAGTCGGTGGCATTTGTTTCCCAACCAATTCAATATCTTCATGAGATTCTGTCTTCAAAGCCTGAAAATATGGGATGATTCTTTACTTCTCAGAAGTCTCAGATCCCAATTTTTCATTTTTCTCAATCTTAACTAAGTTCCAGCAATACATATTCAAAAGGTTCCATTGGATTCTTAAATCTCCTGAGGGACTAACAAAAATTTCAATTCGCAGATACTTAACTTTGGAGGTTTATAGCGCTCTGATTGAATATGAAAATGGAAAAGTCAAACTAACCTATTATCTTATCCAAATTATTGATTGCGATGATCCCAACGATCAACGATAAAGTTGAATTCATGAAGATCTGGTACATATAGTTACTGATCTTGTATCAGCAAGGGCTATTGGGTTTTTCAACATTTATCATCAATGTTGGGCATTGATTGAAACTATACATTGTGGAAATATTACTTTTGCCTATAGTAACAAATTTAATGATTACATGAAAGTGAACGGTGCAGAATCAGAAGATATTTTTGATTATCTCTTTGATATTGGAACTGAAAAATTCTTATCAGAAGAAGGAAAGAAATATCTCCTTGAGTTGTTTGAAGCATATGATCCAGAGCATCTTAACCAAATTAATGAAAATTTTGATGAATATTCAGATAATGATGGTCTGAAAGATATAATTGGAGATGAAGGCATGAAGAATCTCAATAATGATGACTAATCTTCTTATCATTAAAATTTCTGAAAAAGTTGTCCCATTATTATACTATTTGAACAAGTGTTTGGTTTGTAAAATAAAGTGTGTACTGTAGCCGACAGTGTAATGTAGACAACTGTAGCCATGTAAAAAATCTTTATGTACTGTAGCCTTTAGGGCATCCTATGTATTCCCATCCGCTCTATAAATAGAGAGGACGAGAGCTGAAGAGGACACGGTCATTTGAGCATTCTCGAGTAAAACGAGAAGTTGGGTTTCTCAATTTCTCTATGAACGAGCATCTCTAATGATCATAGCTTAAGTCCCTCTTGAAGCTTTCCGTTGTAATATTTCAATAAAAGAAGTCTCTTAGTAGGGAACGTTATCCAATCAAATCTTATGTCTTATATATTATAATTTTTTTATTAAAGTCTCACTATCCTTTAAAAAGATTAAAAACTTGATTAATGACTACGGTCCGAGGTAGAAAACGAAACGAATCTATGATGTGCCTGATCTAAGAAAGAAGTGGTTAAGATTAGCAATCTCTGTAAACCGGAAACTAGAAAAACGCCGGAGTCCAAGCCGACTAAGTTCAGGTAACGGTCAAAACTCTTTAATTAAGTTTTAATTATTTTTGCTAAGCGTGATGCGCTGTTAATCACAGAAAATATAATATTTATGATATAAGTAGTAGTTTATGATAAGTAGTACCATTAAAGTCATTATAAGAAACTCAAACATCAATATAAGCTTAGTTTTGCAAAGCAGCCCATAACTTNNNNGTATTTACATTTAAAGTCCTTTAGGAACCTAGTAATAAATATTAAGACTCCAAAAAACATTTACACCAAACCTCATAGGCTCCGAAAATTATTCTCAAAGTTCGTGAGGTCCGAAAATTAATACACCAAATCACAAGAGACCGAAGTGTAAATTTTTCCTTCACAACCCTATTAGCAAAATCTCTAAAATCAAAATCAAAATCCATCTATGATCAAATACAAACATATCACAAAAACTTAAAATCTGCAAAATTTCCAAAAAGATAAAACTGAAATCTTAATACCAAAATGTCTAAAGAGCAATAGATCTAGAAAGAGACATGAAGAACAATCATTGTGTTGAGGACAAAGGAGTTGATTAACTTAAGAAGCAACACCAAATGAAAAAGAAGAAGCAAAGATGAAAAAGATCCGAGGTGGGGTTTAAGAAATCGAGGAACTTAGTTACCCCCCACCACCGACATGAACAATATAATCACCACGCTTCCTAGAGGAATTCCACATCTTCGATTTTTGCTGCATGGAAGAGATGGCCTACGTCGGAGCTAATTGACGTATAATTCAAATTTAGAGAGGGCCTGAGATGTCTAGAATCAGCAGAGAGGCAAGAGAGAATAGAGAAGAATCTGGAGGGGGCCTGAGGGCTAAACAGGGGTTATGGGTAGAAATGGCCAGGGTTTCTCACATTGAGATATTATATAGGTAGGGTTAACAAACCCTTTTTAAAATTTAAAAAAAAAAAACATGTTGAAAGGGCTGACAAGTTAAGAGATCGACACCCTTTGATGTCCAAAAAATTCAGCTCCACCAAATTTCAAACCTAAAAATTTAAAAAATTAGATCTGGTTTTGATGGACCTCGTCAAAAAAAATCTGTCAAAATAAAGAATCTTGCAAGATTTTGACAGGCACGTCCAGTTCGTTAAAACAAAATTTACTATTCACTCTTTTTGACAAACATTCTTGTCAAAATCGTCCCCTGACCTGTCAAAATATACATTGAGATCCGTATATAACTCCATCTGTCAATTTCATTTTTTTTCGTCAAAATTTCTGTCAAAAATACTGACGTCGAATCATTCCATCAAAAAATGCTATGTTCTCTTGTAATGTTGTATATCACATGTCATGTGAATGCAAGACAGGGTTTAGTAATTATGGAGATGGTTTTTATGTCCCAAGTGCGACATTAGAACTCAAGGACCTATACCAAGGTACAAAATTCAAAAAAGAAATATAGTTTTGCATCCACATTTGAATAAATAAAATTAACTATTGTCTAAGTTCATGTGGTTTTTGTCTTGCATGTACTTACGACTACATTAAACCTTTTTTGAAAGATAGCGCCTAGAAACTAAAGCTGAAGACGATGGTGGAGCAACAATTTTCACCTTATTTGGCAAAGAAGCAGAAAAGCTCATTGGTCAATCTTGCAGCGCATTATATGATATTAAAGGATCAAATAACAAGGTAATTATTTTTGGGCAGTGAAAGGAATGATTTTGGCTCCCATATTTATTTGCCTTGCATTTCACTTAATGAATATCTGAAATTCCAAAGATCATTGGCCAACCACCCTTCTTCCTAACGTCTCTTCGTTGCCCATTTCCATCTTTCTGTTTCCCTCTATTGCAATTATATAGTAATGGCTTTTTGATGATTTTTAATTCAGAAAGTATCTACGTCCTTTAGTTAATGATTACCACTCTAGGTTNGTGTTTAGATCAACCATGCCATTCCCTTGTATGGCTAATATATATCCATTATAGCCATTAAAAAAATTCTTTCCCTCATGGTTAAATTTAGATATTAAGACAATTATTTTATGCGAGGATGACAATGGAAGGCCACATATTCCCACACTCATAAAGAATCTCATTGGAACTATACATGTTTTCCAAGTGAAGCCAACACAATATACAACAAAAAGGCAAAAAGACAAACTTTCTCAGCTTCATGAATTCATCTCCATGATATATTGGACAACAAGGAAGATAAGGTTTACACTTTTCCATCAACATTATATTCCAAGTTAAGAATGTTGCAAGGACAAAAATAAAGTAAATCGTTAAATACAAATTAGTGACAACAATCTAAATATTTTGTAATTCAGGGGGAAGAAACTGGTGCGACACAAGAAAAGAGTTCAGAGACAAAGGGGGTTGTTGCCCAAAGAAACAAAAGCACGATTATTGAACAAGAAGAAGAGACACTTGCTAACACAAATCAAAATGGTGAGGCAACAATCATCAAGAGAGCAAAACTAAAGTGTATTATTTTTTAATACTAAAATTAAAGTGCATAACATTGTACTTATATAAAATATTTGACTAACATATTATTTTTCAAAGGGCCCCTCAGTTGCAATAAAGTGATGCAGAATAGACTCACATCGATCAAAAATCCAAGTACATATAATTAAGATGACTTCATATGAAATAAAGTTAGAAAAAAAGGTGTTATTATCAAGTTCGTAGAACTCAGTATAGTATAGCACCAATAACAACATATAAAATAAGATACTAATACTTATCAACCAAAAAATGATAACTACCATGCAACGCATGGGTAAAAAACTAGTTCATTATGATTCTTTAACTTTTATATCCCTTATTTATAACTTTTTTATCAACCCCTTATTTATAAATTATAATGAAGGACAATTTTTAAAAGAAATAAACAAATAACAATTAATTAATGACTTCATAAAATGAAAGTGTCATGGCTATGAGCCAATATAATCACAGACACATTTGTTTATTCAAGGATTTCATCTTCTATGGGTCTTTCATATCATCCAATCTGAAATCACAATAGTAGTTGATCTGAAGCATCCTTTTGCTGGTCAATTAATTCGGTTGTATTTGTTGTTGCTCATTTGGACAAGTTTCTTATCAGTAATTAGAGAAGTGCATAAGTTTTTGCTGTTTATACAGTCATATGTACCCCTTGACCTATTCTTTTTCCTGTCTATTATTATTATTATTATTATTATTATTATTATTATTATTATTATTATTATTATTATTATTGTTGTTGTTGTTGTTGTTGTTGTTATTATTATTATTATTATTTTCCCGTTTATTATTATTAAACAAGTAGGTCCAAGATGAGGATAAGAGCATCTGCATTGGTGATCCAAGAGTTTGGATCACAAGTGGGGGTCCACATCCTCCACATCATCTCACAAGTCAATTTTTTCTTTCTTCTCTACATCCCATAGATCATCAACTTGGATCACCAAATAAAATAATGCTTTATGAAATCCACTACTAGTATATCATTGGTCAAACTTTTTCAAAAAAAAGTTTAAAGCTTACGTGGCAAAAAAATAAAAACAAAAAATGGTGGTGAGCGGATCATGGCCACGAGCTGGACCGCAGGGCGAACTGAAAGGATCACCATTGTATGTTATTTTCTGGACCGCGGGCAGATATTTTGGATCACAATCCTAGCAATGCAGGTGCTCTAAAGATCGCAAACAAGAACCACCTAACTTATGAATAATGAAGGGACCAACTAAGACTAAGCATCTGCGCACCTCTTAAATGCCAATCAAATCTCTTTCATGTAATTGGACAACAAAAAAGGCCAGGCTAGCTAGCCTATGTTTTTGAGTTTGTTTTCCTAAATAACTCTTTCATATATATACATACATACATATATATACATGCATACATATATATATATATATGTATGTATATAAAACGGAATTAGGTTACAACTCTTTCATGCTTTGGTAGCAACATTTGTGTGCTGTATTTTACCTCTGTTAATGTGGCAATCAACCTTAATATGTTTAGTTCTTTTGTGAAAGACAGAGTTGACTGTTATGTGCAATGCATAATGCAGCTTGATTGTCACCGTTTAGAACAGTAGGTGCCAAAGATGTGTGAGTTTGATCTTTGAACAAATTGCTTCTTGGACTTGTCAAAAATTGGAGAAGTTCCCAGAAGAACACAAAAGCCAGTAATGGACTTTCCGGAAACCGGAGAGTGGTCTTGATCACTATCACATTGTATCAAAACGGAAGTAGAATCTGCTGCCAATTAAACGCCCTATCTAGGAGACTTTTGGATATTTAAGCACTCTTAACGCTCCTTGCATTCATGTGATCACACTTCCAGTGATCCTCTTGATTGCTTCTTCCTCATCCCCAGTTAGCTTGCCTACCTCTACGACATCCTTAGCCAGTTGTTTTCTGCCGGATGAAGTGCAAGAGAGGGGATATTATTGGTGAGAGAAAGAAAAAGTGGTTACAGCCTCCCACGACGAGGGTAAGCAATTGGAATGCATTAATGTCAATGCAAATTCATGGATGAGGTCATTCTATACCCCCAAAAAAGAAAAAAATATGTATATATAATAATACATTTAACACATTGAATTTTTAATGTAGTGGTGATGATTCATTTATTTATAATTGATTTTCTTTAAAACTTAAAATAAATTATTGATATCTTATTAGATAAGAGAGTATCACACAAAACTAACTATAATAAACTGAATGTGAGCAATAGATGAGGAAGAAATTAGCGGACGCCGGCCATATCCTGGATATGAAATAACTAAAGACTATTTAAATTCATGAACGATTATATAGCTAAAGTAATAATACTTACAATATCATTTTCCTCCCAAAAAAAAATTAATTGTAATATAATTTTGATTACAATAATCCTAAATAATCAAATATAACAATGCAAATAGGATTATAGTTAGGATTGTACAGCATCGTTGATTACTTAAAACCATACGTATTGCAAGTCACTGGTGACTTTGGGAGCCAAATTCTGCTGATGTGTGGACAATTGGGCAGGAGATCCTAGAGCTTAGGGTGTGGAATGTGTACGTCTCACCCTATTTTAACTTTACCGCCTCAAGTAACCGCCACGTAGCGTTTGTAGTCCAACGGTTAGGATAATTGCCTTCCAAGCAATAGACCCGGGTTCGACTCCCGGCAAACGCAATGTTTTATTTTACTGCCAGTTTGCCCGCATAGAAGATGGCAATTATTATCACCTCGGCACCTCGTTTCATAGGAGCGACTTTAAAAAGGTTTTGAAACGATAATAATTTATTTCAGGATCAATTTTTATTTAGTAGTAGTAATGAATAATTTATTTAGGGTTCATTTATGTTAAAGCCACCCTGAATGAGTTATTGATGTTGTGAATGGATGAGAAGGTACCATAAAAAAGTGTTAAAGCTAATGTGAGTTATGAAGGTGCCCATAGTCTTCTCCCTCCTCCTTTAAAAAAGGGTAAGGAGTTAAGGACCATAATCTTGCAAATGAAATAATTAAAGATTGTTTACATTATAGATCTTAATTTGCATAGTTTTTTTGTAATTATAATTTCAATCATTGTCAGTGACCAAAATGTACCAATGCAAATAGAA
>NCQT01084039.1:47552-59017 GCA_002740465.1 Stenocereus thurberi | reverse complement strand
CTCTTTGAGCATTGTATCAATGTTGTCGCAGCCCTTAACTGGCTATTGTAGTTCGTTGATCGTAATTGAATGCATCTTGACTTTTGGTTCCCATTTCATACTAGATGCAAAGGTGGTCAAAGCATCCCTGAAGCTACTTTGCTATCAAGAAAGGTGTCAAAAATTAAACTCCTAAAATTGAGAGACTAGATTTTAGAGGTAATTAGAGTACACTTGCAGTTATTCAGCTATAACCTCCCATGCTCACGTAGTTTGTTAAATAATGAGATTGAAATCCCTATAAAACATCAAGTGTTTAACGTAACGGGTAGAATATCATTAATACCATAATTATAAGCTTCATATCCTACAGTGTTGTTTCTAGCAAGGAAAGACAATTTCATAGCAAAATAGAATATATAGCCTATAAGAATCCACTAATAAAACCCACACATTGTTGCCCCCTCAATTTGAGGCACTATCAAAGTCCAGCTTTCATCATACTGTACTAATTTTGCATATATGCTTGTTATGGAACACATCTGTGTACTCAACTCCAAATATAAATGCTTTTGCTAGATCATCTGTAATGGTTCTTCCTTTAACATATTTTTAAGTGACACACTATACATCAAATTCTAAGAGTAGGGTGTACTAGTGGGCCAATCTTTTACTTACTATCGGCTCCTCAAAGAAGTATTTGATAGTCTAAGGATACATATGTTTGCTTAAGAAGAGAATTGTTGGTTTCATATCATTGTCTAAGAGCTTCTTGCTTTGGTATTACATAGCAACTTCCTTCGTAGTACCTTGTTGATGTTGTGCCAGAAGAACTCCCNTAGTAGTTAATGTTTCATCGGGCCTAGAAGGCATTAACGCAAGTGGTTTAGCAAGGTAACTCTTCAACAATTCAAACACCACCTGACATTCTTCATTCTATTGCTTGGAAGCTCTCTTCTTAAGAAGTCAGAAGATAAGTCCACATTTTGTGGTGAATTGAGATGTAAGCAAATTGATGTATTTAAAATGCCCTACGAACCCACATATTTGCTCTTTAGTTTTCGGTAGAGACAGCTTTACAATTACTTTGGTCTCATTAGGATCAACTTCGATTTCTTTGGTGCTGATAACAAAACCCAGTAACTTCCTAGATGTAACTCCGTACACACATTTAGGGATTCAACCTTAGCTTGAACTTCCTAATATAATCAAAAACTGCTCTCAATGCTACAATGTGCCCTTCTTATTCTCGACTCTTTAAAGTCGTATCATCAACATATACTTCAACAATGTCATAGATTAGATTATAAAGGATGGCATATGATGCCTATCATACATCGTTCTAGCATTTGTTAGCCTAAAAGGCATAACCTTCTAGCAGAAAACACCCCATATAGGGATGAAAGAGGTTTTTATCAAATTTGTTAAAGCCATAAAGATCTAATTATACCTCAAAAATCCGTGCATGAAGGAAAACAAAGCATGGCTAGCTATGTTAGCTATTAAAATGTCAATATGCGGGAGTAGAAAACAATCTTTTCGTGAAGCTGCCATCTTCTTTGACTTTGAGATTGCCCTCTTCCTTTATTCTTCGAAGCTTTTGTTATTTTGCTTACTGTTGGGGTATAGTGGGTTATGGTGTTTAATAATCTCACAATCAATACCTAGCATATATGTGTATTACCATGCAAAGACATCTATATACTCCATGAGTAAGGCAATGAGGGACTCTTTTCGTTCTAAGGAAACCCTATCTTGGACCTCTTTGACATCTAACTCACTGCCTATATTGATTCAGTGGGTGTTTCTACTTGGGTCATGCAAGTCCTAAATGCCTCACATAGATCATCTTTTAACAAAGTTTCATTCTTAGACAAAATGTTTTGGACAAAGACATGTTCTAGGGATGAAAGACACTCCGGACTTCAAGTGGGAGTTGGTTCATAATAGTCTGAACCTAAATCATATTTATTTATTTATTTAAGCTATGTTATTAATTTCCCCACTTTTATTTGTTGCATTTAGTCATTCTGGTTAGGAAAAATTCATTTTGGGTCCCATTTTGCAATTCGAGTTTTAATTATCGCAAAAATTTCAAGTGAATCGATAGTAGGCCCCATTAAATATGATGAAGTGGTAAATTATTTTTCATAAGATCACGAAAATTTAATTTTGAACTATGCAAAAATTTATCGCAATGCAATGCTATTTTTTCGAGCCCAATTCATTTGAGCCCAATTAGTGGTGTACAACGGTGGTGCAAGTGAATTAAGCTAATCACCCTTATTTGTGCCCAATAATAATTAGTAAAAAGCTACTTTTTAGATGTATAAAATCATCCAAATGAGCAAGAAAATTCAAAAATAAATCTAGCCAAAGCCAATTTTCTTCTTCTTCTCCTCCTCCTCCTCTTCCTCCTCCACCACAGTTCCCCCTCCTATGCTATTGCTGCTACCGCCGGCCAGCCACCATCCCCAGCACCACTAACACCACATCCTACTACACCCTTCTGTCTGAATCTAAGCTAAAGTAAAACTCTAAGTCTTTTCTTATTTAACTTTGGGTCTGTATGAATGATTTGATTATGGATCATGTTATATTGATAAAAATGAGTGTTAATTTGGTATTTTATTATGTGTCGGTGAGTTTGGAAGCATTTAAGAATTGGAATCATACATCATCATGCAAGCTTGATGCTGAAAAAGATGAACTTCGAGACTCTTTGATTTAATTTCGTGATCTTTAGTACAAAGAGTGGCTTAAGGGTTGTGGATGATGATGTTTGATGTAAAGTTGAATTGGTCATAACCTAGGGTTTCATGATCAAGCATGACAAAGGTTGATTTTTGAATCAAGTATGTTTATTCAGATTGAATTAGATGAAATTGAAGGTTGGATATGTTACGGGCTTGAAAAATGATGTTGTGTGAATTTTTACCAAAATTAGTGGATTATGGATAATCTCATAAGTGACCAAATGAGGTTGTTTGGATTAATAATGCAAGTGAGTTTGCAAGAGTATTTTGAGTGAGTATGTGAAGAAAAATATTGAAAAATGTGTAAGGCTGGTCAAGAATTAATTTTTAGTGTTTTGGCTAAAATAAGGTAATGATAAGAAGGAAACAAGGTTAATGGGCCTTAGAGGGCATTTAGCTTGATTTGTGAGAGAAGAAAGAAACCGTGAAAATTATAGCTATTATTAAGAGTTTTGGATGATTATTAATGTTGCTAAGTTTAACAAATTTGATTGTGCTTAGAAGCTTACTTGGCTTGGAAAACTAAACTAAATGGACATGTAAATGAAGTGGGAAAAATGAGGAGAGCAATGACACAAGAACAGTCTTTATCGCAACAAGCTAGTGTGATTAAAGCTATCCCAAATCTAACTACACCCTTCTTGGCCTTAAACCCTTATTATCCATCTCAGAAATATCAAAACCCATATTCCATTTATAAACATCAAAGCATTTCCATTATAACTTCAATTATTTTATTTTGGTCAATTTTACTCTAAATTATTTTACCTCGAGTTAAATTACGTTAATTTATTTAGTTTTCGAATCATGTTATTGTAACTTATCCTATATTGAATTATTTGCGTTATGGATGCTATTTAATTAATAAATTTCTATGAAAGTTACAAATTATGAGAGTGAGTGTTGTTTACTAACTACATATACCTATAATTACAACTTTGAAACAAAATCAGGGCCTAGTCTATCGTTCTCCTTTGAGCATAAATAATATCAAGTGAGATTGCACTTTAAAAACCTCAGGTACGCCCATTGCCTATATCTTTCGAGATCATAATGTATTTACCAAAGTTATAATGTCTTGGTAAGTATATTAACGAATCAGTTTACTCGGTAATTTATCACCTAATTAGTAACCCCGTCATTTATCTTTTATGGGACACTAGCCCTTCAATTACCCGCATGGCCTCAGGTCAGGTCTCCTAACTAGCTTGGAAGGCATACACCAATCTATAGATCGTAACAGTTACTAGAGGGGTTCACTTCCAGATAATAACTAGTAATACAGTCTTACATTCACCTCATTCATTGTTTTAAATTAAAATGAATTGCAAAGCGATGCCCAACTAATTTATCAGTGATCTTTTAACCATACAGGAATGCATGTATTGAGTTTCAGCTCCAATTTCATGTAGTTGTCATGTTTTATTTTAGGAAAATGCTTAGTGAATGACTCTTATGCTAGCAAACTAGTTGAAGAAAGTAAGTGAGAAAGGAATCTGGATGGATCAGTAGTGATATTCGTTCATGAATATTTGAGAAGCTATATTTTAAGATCTTCAGTTGATGGAATTGTAAACTTTATGAAGAATTGCTTTATTATGGTGTGTAAACCTTATGATAGTTAGCCACTGTTTGTATATGGTTTTGATAATGTTTGAATGTGTATGGTTGTAATCTATGCTTCACTATGTTATATCCACTTCTCATACTTAAAGTCTTGTCCTTCTAGATGACAGTAATGCCCCAACCATTGGGTTTATCAGTTATAATTAAGGAAATGGTTAAAGAATATACAAATCAGTGAGACATGCCATTGGTGTGTTATAAGATTGGGGTTGGTATTAGCTTGTTGTGGATGATGAAGATTCATCTATCTCATAACCATCTGAACTTTGGCATACATAGCAAGAAAAGGCCATGATAGTTTCCTTGACAATTGTCTGACCACTAAGCGTTAAATAATTTTTTGAGCCTCCTTGCCTTTTACTAGTAATAAGAGAAGTGGGATCGAAGGTATCTTCTTCCTATACAGGGAAATTGAACATTCTATTGAGGACATCATAGTAACTAGTTTCAATCCGATGTAGCTCTTACCTCCCCTTTTTTCCTAAAATGGTCAAACTCTTAACCACTTCTCGTAGTTGGATGTTGTTAAAAAAGATTTCCAATCCTAGGAGGGTCCTCTTATCTCTAGGATCATGTCATGGCTCAGGAAAAGCATAAAATGGTTTAGACTCTCTTCGACATACAAACCACCTATTCAAACATTGTTATTCATCCTTTTTCATGTTACTTCTTTTGTCAGGTGTATAACCTAGTCTAGCTTGATCCTTATTCTCATTTCTTATAATCGTTCTTGAATGTCCTTTCCCTCTCTCCCTAATACTTATTCAACAATGTAACCAATCTTTGTATTAAAACAACTACTTTAGGGAATCTGTTGGATGGCTCTAGGGTCGACTCTTCGTATGAATCAGATGGTGACTAACCCTAAAGATAAAGACTCATTAGCGACAATTTAGGTTTCTTCATGTGAGTTGTAGAGAAGATATGGGCATGCATGAAATGAGAGGAATGAGTCCTACATTTGGGGACCTTTTAACAACTAGGGCATAAAACATTTTAAAATATAGTAACAAAGTTCCAAAACGCATTTCCTCATGACCTCAACCAAACAAGTCCTTCACAGATTCTTCTCTTTTAAGCAGGGGTTCCTTTAAAGTTTACTTTTTTGCTCCGGCGAAACCATGAGATAGAATTTTCTGTTGGGCTGAACCCAGAGGCTTCCTACATATCTCCTATACGTGCAAATGTGTTTTAACTTTTAGAGATGGTTAAACGTCTCTAAAAATATGCAAGGAGAATTAGGCCCTTACATAGTTCTTTCATTCTTTCTATATATATGTGTGTGTGTGTGTGTGTGTGTGTGTGTATGTGTGCGCGCGTGTGTGTGTATACGTATACATATATATAAATAAATATATATATATGTATGTATGTGTGTATGTATATATATATACACACATATATATACATATATATATATATTTATATATATATATATATACACATATATATGTATATATATGTATATATGTATATATATGTATATATACATACGTACATATATACATACACACACATAATTAGGCCCAAACATACGTTGCCTATGCACCTCTACCCATGATAGTGTTTAGTCACCAAAAGTACTATATATTATGCCGCTAGTCACTTAGATTATAGTTATTTTTGGGTTCCTTTCGTGTTTTAATAGAATTTTGTGTAGTTTTGTACGTAATAAATGGATGGGAAAAATGTTGAAAAACTGGAGCTTAAATAGCCAATTTTCATTAATTTGTATAGTGTCCCAGCCTATAACACATGCTTAGCAAAAATAAAGAAGTCTAGCCCGCTCTGGTCCTCAGTTCTATCACAAAGTCAGTGGCCCAGCATGCCTTGGTCTCCTATCCAATCTAGTAAGTAAGAATAGCAGTAGTAGCAACATGGGTTGGCCCAAGCACAGTAGTCAAGCCCCACATCTCTTTTTTCAGCACAGCAAATGAGAAGCCCACGCCAACACACATGGCCTCCTTTCTGCCTTGGTCTTTATCCAACTAAACTGTTCCCTAGTGGGCCAAGCATCGATGAATAAAAGAACTCAAGCCAGTAGATCACATACACTTGTAGCTTCTTGATTGATATTACTCTTTCCTCATAGATTAAACATGATGTCAGATTATGATCCAATAGAAAATAAGCAAGAAAAGGTAGGCGGTGGACAGCGTAGGTGGACAATGTATTCACGTCAAGAAATTTTAGGAAATTGAAAAAGTGCTTGGGCATTAGAAATGTGCTGTAATAAGGAAGGAGGCTAGCCCCAATAGAAATGGAGGTCTTGGGGGCACCTTGTAGATAATCAATTTCTCTCCCTCTTCATTCTAGAATTAGTTTCTACTTGTTTTAGAGGTTAACGTAACTTTACGAATTCTTTCTATTTGAATTATATACGATTAATTTAGTTTTAGTTTTATTTCAAGTTTTATAATTCTAATCTTAGTTCAAGTTTTGCAGTTTTAATTTTAGTTAAATTTTCATCTAAGCAAAAGTTAGCTTAGTCAAAATCTTGATCTTCATTGCCCCCTTGGTTTCATAATGGATGCTGAATGCTCATGACTAACACTCCTTGAAGATTTAGTATTCCTCATTGATTTTAAGCGGTTATGGTAATCTCTTTCCTCTCTCTTGTTTCTTGATTAATTAGAATTTACTATTTTCTTAGTAGTTGTGATAATGTCTTTGATAGTTGTTTGACTTTTAATCATGTCTGACTTAGATTTAAATTTTGCATGTTGAATTATTCTATTTTGCCTATTTATTGCTTTTTTAAATCAATACGGATTAGGGTTTAATTGTATTGGCCCATATTCGACCATGTCATTGTGGAATCGACCTTTAAGTGTTATACTTAACAACCTAACAATTGCACGCTAACGATATTTTTCCACATCCTTTTAGGATCATATCAAGTTTTCCGCACTGTTGCTAGGGACGGTGGTGTGAATTTAGGTCACTATTTCTATTTTTCGTTTATTTATCTTATTATTTCATAATTTTTTTTAGTAAATTAGTTTCATAATTTTTGTGTTAAGATTAGTTGCCTAGTTAATTTGATAGTATCTTATAAAATCTTTTTAGTCTACTTTTCTTGTTTAAAAAAATCAGAAGTCCACAAAAAATAAAAATTTTAATTTTTTTTAAATGATAGTTTTCTATTACAATATGAGCATGAACCCTTTTCAAGTATTTCTCTAGGCTTAATGACTTTTGTGGTCAACTTGTTAACCAAAATTTGGAAAAACGAGAAAGTTGTGAGGTTGTCTGTGTGGAAGTGAATGAGGTAGCTCGAGCTATGTTGGACTAAATGTGTTTTCTTTCAAAAACTCTTGATAAGTCTAGGACTTGTTAGAACAACTGGATGGGCATAATTGTAAATATGCAAAAGCTGGGGTGAATTTTGAATGCCTCGCTGCTAGTTCATTTGTCATTTATGCCAATTCTTATTAGTCTAGAGACCTATATGGTCAGCCAAAACTATTTTGTTCCTTATTATGTTCCTATGTGGTGTGATTACTACCAGTCTTGTGACCATCACAGAAATAATTGCCCATATCATGTGCTTGATATTCTTTGTGTAAATCTTGATGTGATGATGAATGATGTGACTAATAAAATGATTAGGACGATAAAGGATAATGTGGTTTCATGTTTTAATTAAATAAGGGAGGATGACAATGTACGTGCACTTAACCTTAGTTTAGGATATCCTACACTTGAGGTTAGTGTCCACAGTGGTTTTCAGTATACTATTTTTCCTAGGTTTCAGTCTCAAGTTGATACATCTTTGACTAACCTTAAGAAAACATGGATCTCAATATATCTTCATTGTTTGACATTCCACGTTACACTAGCAGAAGTAGAGATGTCATTAACATTGTATTGATACACATTAGCTCATCTATCCATTTTGCTCAACCTTATGAGTTTGAGAAAGATGATGAATTTGATAGTGCTGTTAGTATTTCGGTTAAGAAGTGGAATGAGCGCTATAAGGACATGTCTAATGTGGTTTAGCACAATGATTTGCTGAGTCAAAAGATATTTTCACTGTGGAGTAGCGTTGTTCATGATTCGGTCGAAAACCTCGACCTAAACTAAACCGGACTGGACTGACCCAAATGAATTTGGTCTGCTTCATGGCCCTTAAAATTTTTCTTTTTTTGATCTTTGGTCTAGTCCGGTCTGAATCGAGGACCGAGTAAAAAAAAATAGGTGGTTATATTGAAATGTTTGAAGGGTCGGTCTTTTCTTATTTAGTTTGTGCACAACAATGTTTAAAGGGCTTTGGTCCATTTCTTATTTAATTTCCATTTTCTTTGCATATTAGTAGTAGTAATTTCCCATATGTTCAAAGATATTGGTATTTCTTAATGGTGAAAATATATTGAAATGGTTCATATTGAATCAAAAATAAATTATTTATATTGTTTAATGTTTTCCAAGTGCTTTATTTTGGTAGCTTAACAATTCGGTCTAGTTCTAGTTTGGTCTGGTTTCCATCAGTTCCGTTCTGGTCCAGTCCATGTCTTGTTCAGTTCGATCTCCGGTCCATAACTCTTCTCTTATTCGGTTCGGTCCAATCCGGTCCAATTCCGTCTGGTCCGGTTTTAAATCGATGAATACCCCTACTAAGAAGTCATTTTTAGAGCATGAGGTTGAGGTAAGATCCTCTAGCTTAGAGTTAGTGGATCCAACTTCTCTTAGGTTTGTTGCGTTGTCCCCTAACCCATTGCCTTTAGACCTCCAACATGTGTGACCACATCTCCAATGATCCTAAGTCCCATGCCCATAAGGTTATTGTTATTGATTCGGACCAGAGCTTTTAGCATACTGAGATTATGGGACTCGAGGTCCTAGGTGACGATTCAAAAATTACGGAGTTATGATGCCTTAAAAATTCTAATTCATCTTTATCGCTAATACTTAGCCTATTTAGTGTGGCGAAAATATCCTATTGGCGTCACTACCGTATTTCACAATGAAATACAAGGCAAAAAGATAATTAATTAGAATAAACAAAAGTATAAACCAAAGTTAAGGTCAAAATCTAGTCTCAACTATAACTTCAATATTGTTCAACGTAAATAAAAAAAGAATTTAATCTAAACATCTACACGGCACCGCTCATATCGCATTCGCATGCAGTATATCAGTACCTGAAAGCAAACCATTTCAAACTGTGAGACGAAGATCAATAATGTCCACCTCTAATCGTAAAGCACCTACGTAAATTCATTTCAAAAATTTAGGGATGAGAGGGAATATTCAAACAGTTCGAAAACAATTCCCAACCCATTCAAGATCTTTCATTTCAAACAATAATTGTTATTCAAAAGTCACATCAAGTAAATTATCCTTGGTGAGCGACCCCACGAGAGGATCTCATGGCCTTCTGCTGAACAACCATATGGGTTACTATAACCCATCTTGGCATACGACCATATACAATGGCACGTACTCGAAAACGGCATGCTATAATGTGCGGAGACTAACTTGTCTCAATATCAACATCAACCCACCCTAATCTCAGGAGTCGCCCTCCCGCAAACCTTCCTTAGTCTTTCCCATTGGCTTGAGTATATTAAGAATAATCTGTTTGGCTTCCTGAAAGCCCAACCCATGTCAAACATTCTTCCACTACTTAACAAAACCACTAAAAACATGAACTGATCAGATAAAACATTCAGTCACAACATGATATCCCACATTCATAAAATCACATGATCACTAGTTGCGGTTCAAGTTTTATATACAAAGTCCCCTCGGCATACAACATTACATAACAATTCGTAAATATCTAAAATCATTTCAAAAGAGCAACCAAGGTGAGTTAGGGCATAGACATTACCTCGAAGAAGTATGGGAAACTAGCTTGAGCTCGAACTAAGGTATTGGGCCTAAGCGATAAAATTGAACCGCCACAACATGGACTAACATAAGGGAATTCTTATACCAAAAACTATTCTTTTTTAACCTAAGAGTCAACCATACCACTAGTAACACTTTAGTAGGACCAACATTCCCATATTCTAATTTTTATGAACCTATGTCACTTTTTAAAACTCAAATACCTCAAAAAAATAATTAATGCAACTTAAACCTATAATGGTCTTAGGGAAGTTTCATGTTAGCATTATGCCCTAATTTACAAAAGCCATATCTTCACCTACAAACCTCCTATGGGCCTATTTAAGCACATTCTAGGAATGTATGTTTATCTACTATGACTTTTATTTTAAGAACATTCCCAAAAGTCCCCAAAATCTTCCTCAAAATGCTACTCCTACCCACACAGTCTGTTTCAGTCCAGATTTGCGTAGTCTTGGGAGAAATTTTATTTCTCCCTCGTTTTAAACCCAAAATTCATGATTGAAAATTCCTATGAAAATATACTCATAGATTTACATTATTGAATTTACCCATGAGTTTTGAGATAGCACAAAAAAGCTGTTTAATCCATAAAGTCGGTGCATTTGCAGGGCAGTTTCTGGTACTGACTAACCCTAGATCCCATGCATGAAATCATGTGTTATACATAACCAAACTCAGCCAAATCAATCAAAACCTACTCCAAATTGTTAATAACTACCAAATTACTAAAACCTATCGAAGCCCACTTTTAAGAGAGGTTTTTAGGAGAACCTTTTTTAGTTACCTTGAACATAAAAATGGGAGGTGAGATGCTTGTTTATATGCTTTCAAATCACCCTCAAATCTAAGTATTACATTTCAATTATGAAGGATAAGTAATTAGAGTCCACAAATTGAGTGAATTTGAGGTAAAAATCCATTCTTTAAAAGAATAAGTGTTTTAAACTCAAACAACCCAAAAAAATAACTTTCATACCAAAGGAAAATTAAGGAGGAAGGAAGGCTCAGTGGCCTTGGTGGGCAAACGGGGGCAGTGACAACAGCCTAATGGTGGTGGCAGCGGCTGCTATTGGAGGGGGTGGTGGTTGCTGAGAGGGGAGATGGGTAGAGATGCTAGGGTTGTGAGTTGAGAGAGAGGTATAAGGTGAGGGTTAAATAGGGGGTTCACATAAAAATGCAGATTTTTATTTTCTAGGTCTCATAGCTAGTCAAGAGCAGGGGCTTAGCTAGGGTTTGGAAGAA
>NCQT01084039.1:5241-21081 GCA_002740465.1 Stenocereus thurberi | reverse complement strand
AAATCCATAATTGATTCAAAGCTCATAAATAAGCTCCTAAATTGTATACTTATCTTTTTCTTTCTCATTAATCAAGCTAAAAGCTCCATGAAACTCCATGAATATTCATTCTCCCCTTAAACGACCTTGCTTTGCCCAAAATACACAAAATGAGTGCATGATCAATCTCACTCAATCTTTATTATTGTTCTTTACACAATTACAAAATGCTTCCAAAAATCACCAAACTCAAAATATTCAACCAAAATTCATAAAATGTTATAGGAAATTTGAAAATAATATGGACAACCTATAGTAAAAGTTTCAGAATTTTCCTTCAAGTGTACACTGCACAGAAATTGGAATAATAGCCCAATTTGCACCAAAGAAGGTCAGTTCATTTCAAAAATTCATAACTTTCGCCCTTGAACTCCAATGGAGACCTATAACCCCAACATGGAAAGGTTAAGAGGTTCCAAAAAACTTTCATTTACAATACAAAATATAATTCCCACAATAGGGTTCTCATAATGAGGCTAGAACACAAGTGTGTTAGTTTTGATCTAACCTGCACAATTCTCGTAAAACACACATAACTTTGTTCACAAAACTTGGATTAAGGCGATTCAAAAGGAATTTGAAAGCTAACACACTAAAATATCTACCCACCAAAAAAAATAATTTTTTAGTAGGCCAATCATTACCAGTTTAATCTCAAATTCACCTCTATTTTTTGAAATTTTCAGGCCTCACTGTTTTAGCTTTTCCCTCTCTTTTCACACAAATCCTCAACTTACACCATTCCAAAAAAGCATGTAAACAAGCTTTAGTCCATCCCAACATCATACAAAATCATCACACTCAATTTCACTTCATAATCATATCCAATAAAGATCATTTTCCAATCAAATACACACGCAACCCAAGCTTAATGCTAATTTAATCCAAACCATACATTACTTGCCAAAACTTTAGTTATGGCCAAATGAAATATCCCCCAACCAGGATGATTAAATACGATAAATGAAAGCAAAAAATTTATCGAGGCCTACTATCGATTTTCGGAAGGTTATAAAAACAACCACAACAACAACAACAACAACAACAACAATAATAATAATAATAATAATAATAATAATAATAATAAGAACAACAAAAACAACAACAACAACAATAATAATTTCTTAAACCACAATTATCGAGGCCTACTATCGATTCACTTCATATTTAACCAATCAACGAAACTGGAATTAATAATCAATAAAACTTGAATTGAAAAATGGGACCAAAATGAAATATCCCCCAACTGGGATGATTAAGTACGATAAATAAAAGCGAAAAATTTAAATGATATAAGGTAATTCGGTAAATATATAAATTGAGTGTAATTGAATTAATAAACATGATTTGGTTAAACAAATAACCATGAGTGATTAAATCAATAAACATGATAAATTAAATGAATAAATATGATTAGTTAAATAAATAAATATGATTTAAATAAATAAACATGGGTTAGGGTCAAGTTACTATAGAAGTCATTTATGATTTAATGGAACCTTTTTGAAAACACTTCCAAAATTTTATTACTTTGGGCATAACATTCTCATAAATTCAACAAATGACATCTCCTTATTGAAGATTCACTTTCATCATGACCTCGATAAGGCAATGCTCCATTCAAAAGTTGCCTTGCTACTTCAACTGAAGCATTTAAATAGACCTAATATTCAGATTTAACCTCCTCAGATTGTTTATGTAAGGCAGTTTGTATGGATTGCTTCTGCATTATAAGATCTTCACACTTTTTAACACCTTGATTATCCACACTATTTACATCACCAACGTGCACATCAAATGATTTCCTCTTATTCCAATTTCTAAAGCCTTTACTTTTAAATGCATCCCCTACATGATGACCCGACTTGTCATTCTTGCACAAATAGCAACACAAACAAAATGCCACATCTTATTTTATACTAAATTCTGACCAATTAGGACATGCTGCAAACCATGATTCATTAAAATGCGACATATACTTGGACATTTTAGTTTGGGGAAATGCATGATTTCAGGATTGGTAAGGGCCTTTATGTAAATATGCTCTTCTTAGCTCATCACGATCATTTTGATGATAGCTTGAAATTGGTTTCCTATCGGCCGGATCCGATGGAAAAGCATTGACATCGATTGGAGCCCTCCTGGAAGAAGATGGATTAGTGCTAGTTGGTTGTTTATTACTAGACAATGGTTACGTGCATTGTTTGCAACTTTCTTGGATCAATGGTGAGTTTTCTAATGCAGGGCTTGAACCAATAGATCATTTAGCTATCTTGTTGAAAAGCTTCTCCATTTCAAATTGAAAAACACAATCAAATTATTACTTAGGTTCATGGTCTTTAGTAAATGATTAAATTCACCAATTATTTAACATAATCAAACACAAATTTCACTAAAGTTGTTAAATTAAATACAAAACCCTAGTTTCTTGATTGATGAGTAAATCTCTAAATTAACCACTTATTTAGCACAAATTCAATAAAAACTAGTAAATTAAATATAAACAAGTAAGCAATAACAACCAAATTAGCCCAACTTTAAATCTTCAACGGAGAAGGGAATTAGGTAAAAATTCTCATTTTTTAATTCATGAATCCTGAGTAAATCACTAAGTTAATCAAATATTTCATATGAAACTAACCAAAATCAATAAAAAATAAGAAAATTAAAACAAAAATTTGGCATTTTCGAATTACCTCAAACCTTGATTAAGGGGACCGCCTAGAGGAGGAGATTGGAGACTTAGAGGTCAGGCTGACGAGAATTCGAGGCAGCAGTCCCGTAGGCAGTGGGCCACTAGTGGCGGCATTGCGGCGGAGGGCGGAGAGGGACTGACAGAGAGGAGAGGGAGAGAGCAGAAAAGTGTTTTGGCCAAAGTCGTAGAGGGAGAGAGGGAGAGAGTGTTCTGACTTCTGCGTTCAACGTGCACTGATATAGCAACAAAGAGGGTAGTGAGAGGGAATAAAATAAATTAAAGTGAGGTGGAAAAAATTTCAAAGAAAATGACAGAAAAGCATGGCACGAAGCGTCGAACTCGCGACCTCACGCATGTGGATAAGGTGACCAACCACTCTTACTCATGTGTTTGTGAAACTTATAAAAACTAACTAATATATATACAATGTTTTTTTTAGCCAGAATATCCTATGTTTTTTTTTTTTCCCAAATAGTTGGGGTGTCAATTAATACCCCTTGCAGCCTAATAGCTCCGCCCATGGTTTTGTATGTAATAAGTGGATACAAAAAAGGCTCAAAAATTGGATCTTAAATTCCCAATTTTCATTAATTAGCACAAATAACCCATGACGTATACTTAGCAAAAATGAAGTCTAGCCCTCTTTGGTCCTCAACTCTCTCTCAAAATCAGCGGCCTAGCACATCTTCATCACCTATTTGGTCCAGCGAAATATGAAGAGAGGAAGTAGCAGTGTCAATATCCCAAGCATAGCAGTCAAGCCTCGCGTTTGCCTTTTCCCAACATAGCAAATAAGAAGCTCAAGCCTAAAGGCATGGCCCCACTTCTGCCTTGGTCTTCATCCAGCTGTTTTGTTCCCTAGCAACCAAGGCATGGATCAATAAAAGATGTTAGGCCCAGTAGATCACATATACTTATAGCTCCTTGATTTATATTACTCCTTCCCAATTGATCAAACATGGTGTCAGATTGAAATCCAAGAGAAATTGGGCATGAGACGTCAGACGGTGAATAATATATTCACGTCAAGCAAAATTATGAAAGTGTAAAAGTGCCTGGGCATTAGAAATCTATTGTAATTAGAAAAGTAGAGGACTAACTCCAGTATAAATAAAGGTTTTAGGGGCATCTCATAGGCAATGAATTTGTCTCCCCCTTTATGCTGGCATTAGTTTCTAGTAGTTTTAGAGGTTAATGTAATTTTAGAATTCTTTTGATTTGAATTATATACAATTGTTTATTTTTAGTTTTATTTCAAGTTTTCTAGGTCTACTTTTAGTTTAGATTTTGTGGTTTCAATTTTAGTTTAATTTTTTATCACTCCAAATATTCTCTCATTCAAAGTTTCAATCTTCTTTATTCCTTTGGTTTCCTAGTGGAGGTTGAATTTTCATGAATAGCATTAATAGAAGATTTAATATTCCTAGTTGACTTTGAACAATTATAGTAATCTCTTTCCTCTCTCTTATTTAGATTTTAAATCATGTTTAGGTTAGGCACAAATGTTGCAGGTTGAATGGTTCTGCTTTGCCTATTTATTACTTTTAATTTAATTAATAAGGGTTAGTTTTTAGTAGTAATAGCCTAAATTTAACCCCGTCCCTATAGAATCGACCCTCAAGTACTATGGCTATCAAATGTACACTTGCGGTATTTTAATACATCCTTTTAGGATCGTATCAGATAGTGCAAGTCTCTGACATAATAAGAGTAAGGTATATACAACTTGAGCAAAAAGGACAACACCAGTGAGGATAGGTCTAGTCGTACTTCCATAAAATAATGACTACATCGATTACATTAATTGTAAGAAATGAAAACTCAAACATAAAAGAAAACATATAATGGCAATCGTTTAAACAACTGAGAGGATCAAAATGTGGTTCTGTTGTTCTTCAACTCCCATCAAGGATAGATTCAGCATTCAAACGTATGGCATTGATAATGAACCCATGTAATCAATGCCCAACTCTTCATCTAATTGTAACACTAGTTCACTACTAGAAGTAATTGATGGAAAGCTCACTGAATCAAACTCACACTCAAGGGGAATGTAAGCTAAGCTAGAACAAATGGTATTCTAGGCTTGAGTTCAATGAAACCCAAAAGCAATAAAAGGGAAAGACAAAAGCTAAACTTGATACTGGGATACAGAAACACCACCAAGCTCAAGTTTAGGGCCCTTAAACTATGATTAAGATAAAAAATACATCAACCTTAAGGCTCGACTTGAACACCACTCTAATCGGCCTAATTACAGATAAGCAAGCTAAGTATTTTCGATTTTCAAAGGCGCAATGCCCTCTTTTCTTTCATTCAAAGTATGCAATCTCTTTACAAAATGAACTACCCTACCTTACACTTAAGCAAGTAAGCTAGTCAAGGGTGGGAGTCAGGTTTCTTTAAGATTAGGAAACCTCCTAATCTTTCTTAGTTCACAGCTTAAGTATAACTCGTGATACATCAAATTAAAGCCTAGCTTAGCCTTTGCTAATTATAGCCTTTGAGTCTAGTTAATCTTTTGGATTAAAGGTAAAATTATTACTAATCAAGTACTTAAGCAAAAAGGCGGCTGCTGGCATGTGAGAGAAAAGGGAAAAGTGGTTCGTCTCTTCCTTGCTTTATAGCTGGTGAATGAGATCAATTCTGCCTTTCTTTGCTATTTTTTCATTTGTTCTTCATTTGGATGAGTTCATATGCCCATGATGATGTCCAACCCTCCTTTAACTACTCAATCATGCTGTTAGGGAGGGATTGGATGGCCGAAATGACATCAACCACCAAATGCACCAATTGGGCACAACCAGGTGCAATCAGGTAAAGTGCAAGCATTGTTCGGAGGCCACACATCTCATGCAAAAAGTAGGCATAATCTGGATTTTCTTACATGGATGGAAACCTTAGGATCTCTCCTATCTCCTTCAAGTAGAACACAGTAAAACCCACTTTCCACTCCTCGGGGCATTAAAGTGCGTCGAACAGTTTCTTTATACCCCTAATCCAATCCTCAAAAGTCTTAGGGTCGTGGGTGCCATCATAGATGGGTAGGTGATGGCTCGTGAATCTTTTAAACAGTAGGAGTTATCCTCTTTGACCTTTTTTTTCTTCCCTGAGCCTCCATTAGCCTCTGTAGTTGCTCGTTTTGGAGTCGCAACTACTCCCCTTGCTTCTACGGCATCTCCAGCAGCAATACACTGGTGAGTTTAGCTCCCGTGGGCAGGTTAGTCTCACCCACCTGACTGTGAGACCCATTTCCATTCCTAGGACGTAAGGCCTACAGCCATTCCCTGATGCTTCTCATGGGAACTTCTGGATTCACAGGGACCATCGTAATAGGGTGAGATCTAGTTTGAGATTTATTGTTGCTGTTTCCCACCATTCCTGCTCGGGGCATAAGTTGGCTTTAGTTCCTCTCCTAATAGTTCGTTTCCTAACATGCTACTAGAGTTCAATATGCATTACGTGCTAACACACCATGCAACACTTGACAACTGTTCAATTACAGCACATCACCACATCCATTGTAATGCCCCCAAATTGCTAATTACTTGATTCATAGACAACCGCAACAGAAGACTTAATGATGGAAGGCTCTACCGCTGTCCTGATAAGGACAAGGCTCATTAAAACTATTCAATCTTGCAACTCATGTTCATAATCACAATATCTATTAAACTGAAATACTCCAAGTCCAAAGTCCATAATAGTTCAACTTCAGTACAATCGACTTAATCATACCATGTGCTAACTAGCACTCTATACTACACAAGTATATTGAATATAGAGATAACTTGACCTTGAGGTTGATCCCAACATTCATGCTATGCTCAATCTATTGTGAGCATCTGATGACTTGTAGAAAGGCTTACTAAATGGAGAAACATGTGATACTTCATCACCTAAAATGGAAAACATGAAAACAATTCGAAAATATGAGTTAAAACTCAGTACATGCGTTCCTGTATTGTAAAATGAGTGTAGAAGCACTGTTGATGGGTACCCACCTTTGCAATTCATTTAGTTCGCAATAGCAATGGAAATGTGAGTAATATAAAACTAAATTGCTTATTATTATCTGTAAGTGAACCCCTTGATAGATATGACGATCCATTAATAGGTGCGCACCTGCCAGATCGATCGAAAACCCTAGCCTGACATTATGACATATCACTAATTGAAGGTTCATCGCCCTATCACTGACGGGGTCACTAATTATGTGGCAAATCTCTGATTAAACTGATTCATTGGTATACTTACCAAATGATATTATAACTTGATAACATGGTGCTAAATCTTAAAGATACAGCCAGTGAACGTACCTTGAGTCTTTAAAATGGATTCGGACTTGATAAATATGTTCCGAATTGATAAAACTTATCCATAATGGGGAACGGTAAATTAGGACTTGACTCTGTTTCACAAATATAATTGTAGATATGTGTAGTCAATAAATTATATTCACTTAACTTATAACTTTGATAGAAATTCAGTAAGTAACTCACATAACTTGTAAGATAGGTTATGCTAAGATAACCTCAAAACTAGATAATTGAAAGTAATTAATCTAATATAAAGTTAAATGACAGTAAAATAAACCACAATAAGATAGATGAGATCAAAAAGAACAAGGCCTTGATGGTTAAAAATTGATTAATAATAAGAGTAAATGATTCTTGGCAATCGGCCTTTATGATGGTTATAATGAAAGATTGATTTTTTTTATACGTCTGACATGAACTGATAATATGGATTGAAGGCCAAGAGAGATGTATCTTGGTTCAAAATGGCACATATAACACTAAATTGATCCGATAAATGCTGTTTCCTGAATCATTAGTGTTCCCACCTCTCATATTTCATACATAAGCCTAATAAACATAGTTTTCCACCCCAAATCATTCATGAAAACCATAGAAGCTATTAAACCCATTAAACTTGGTATTTTCCTTTGTAAAGTCCATAATTCATAAATATACTCCCACAATACATACTTATCTTCCTTTCCCTCCACAATTTAGTTAAATGCCCTATTAAATCCCATAACATTTGTTTCCCCCCTTAAATGACCTTACTTGGCCCAAAATACACAAAATGAGTGCATGATCAATCTCACTCAATCTTTATTATTGCTCTTTACACAATTACTCAAAAACCAAAAATCACCAAACTCAAAATACTCAACCGAAATTCATGAAATCATATATGAAATTTTTAAACATAATATGGAAGATCTACAGTAAAATTTTTAAAATTTTCCTCCACGTATACGCTGCATAGAAATTGTAATAACAGCCCAATTTGTACCAAAGCAGGTCAGTTCATTTGAAAAATTCATAACTTTCACCCTTGACCTCAAATGGAGACCTAAAGCCCAATAATGGAAAGACTAAGAAGTCTCAAAAAACTTTTATTTACAACACAAAATATGATTCCCACAATAGGGTTTCAAACATGGGGCCAGAACACAAGTGTGTCAATTTTGGTCAAAGCTGTGCAGCTCTAGCAAAACAGCCATAACTTTTTCCACAGAACTCGGATTAAGGCAATTCAAAGGGTATTTAAAAGGTAACTCACTGACCTATATACCCACCAAAAATTATTATTTTTAGTTGGGCTGATCATTAACAGTTTATTGGCAAAGTGTCCCCTGTTTTCTGTCAGTTCACAGCCACACTGTAACTGTTTTTTGCTTTCTTTTCACATAAATCCTCATCTAAAACCACTCCTTAAAATCATCTAACAAAGCTTTGGTCCTTCCCATCACCATATTAATCCATAATACTCAATTTCACTTATACATCAATGATTTATTTCTCAATCAAATATACACAAACAACATGCTTGCCATTAAAGGAGAGCTAAACCTTGCAATATCATTAGAACCCTAGTTTATGGCCAACTTCAGCTCACCTTTAACTTATTTGAAATCACCAAAAACACCATCATAACCATCAATAAGACTAAAGATTACAAAATCATATACAAAATGATCGAAATCTATCACTTGACTTAAGCTGACATGATTATGAAAAACCTCTAAACCCTAGCATGCTTTAAGCTCAATCCACAATTAAAAACATCAAAATAACTCTTGTTTCCTTCCAAAGAACAAGATTAAAACCCAAATCACAAAAACAAAAGTCAAAATGAAAAGAATCAAAATTGAGATCACTTATTTGGAGCTTCAAAAGGGAGACAAAGAGGAGAGAAGATGAGTGTGCGTGGGTTTTACTTGCTAGAAATGAATCAACATAACTTGGCTAATATTTAAACTCCCATAAAAGAGCTTTTTGGCTAACCATGGTTAAGTTTAAGGTTAGATTTAAATCATGGTTAACAAACGCAAGCTTCTTGGGCTATGATTGGCTTATACGGTTTGGGCCTGGGAAGAGAAGCAAACCATATGCGATTGAATTTTTATTGCTCGAAATCAAATTTTTACGATGTTGTAAAAATAATAATAGTAATAATAATAATAACAACAATTATTATTATTATTATTATTATTATTATTATTATTATTATTATTATTATTATTTTATTATTATTATTATTATTTCATAAACCATAATTATCGAGGCCTACTATCGATTCCGATATTTAATTCATCAATGAAACTTGAATTGACAATCAATGAAACTTGAACTGCAAAATGGGTTCCAAATGAAATATCCCCCAACTGGGATGATTAAATGCAATAAATGATAGCGAAAAATTTAAATGGCATAAGGTAATTCGGTAAATATATAAATTGAGGGTAACGTAATTAATAAACATGATTTGGTTAAACAAATAACCATAAGTGATTAAATCAATAAACATGACTAACTAAATAAATAAAAATTATTAATTAAATAAATAAGTATGATTTAAATAAATAAATATGGGTTAGGGTTGGGTTATTATAGCGTTCCCCCCTTAAAGAGTTTCGTCCTTCAAACTTATGGTTTTGATCATGTATGCAATAGCACCTCAAGTATGGATAGTTGGTTTTCACTACTTCCCTCCCAAAATGTATGATTAGCCCAAAGTGCATAGCTGCTTAATCATGCGGTCGAGTACTTAGATCGTCAGTGACTTCACTGGCTCGATTACTTTGGTTCAAAATTGATATTCTCTTCAAAAGAAAAACTTGTTACTGCAAAGGATGTACTCCACTCTACTGGTTCTCTGTCTTGACCGCTAATAAGTATGAAAACTATTACATTTCCTAATAAGCAGTCTAATACTGACTCATAAAGCCCAATATAATGAGGACTCAATTATCTCTGATAACCAGTCTCTTGGTACCCTTGACTAGAGAAGCCCTTTGGAATACTTTATATCTCATCTAAACTTTGATTGTCTCCTTCTTTGCTCAAAATGACCATATGACTCTTGTGTAGTCCTTGTGTCACCTTAGCATGTGCTTAAACTGTCTCATTATTCTCGATGCTTCTTCTAGTTTACTCTAATACCGCTAGACGTTGTTTGAGATTATGCCCTTCTCAAAATGTCCTCATCTAATGTTCTTAATGCACCACATGATCTTCCCTCATCAAACTAGTCTAAGATATGCTCTAAGCCCGAATTAAACACCAAAATAAACGTGGTTAGAGAAGAAAATGATGGAATTGGTAATCAAGCGAGTCGTTAGGAGCAAAAGAAATAAACCATTAGACTAGAAAAGATTCAAAAAGGAGGGATTAACATGGGGTGGTTACAATAAAGATAACCATCGGTGTATCATGAATTCTGAAATATAATGCCACAAGAATTGTAATTTATAATTATGGATCTTAAAGGATCTAATAAAGAATCAACCAAGGGGAAAGATGGCCCAGCTATACTAAGGTTTAACTAATAAATTGGAAACAAGATGAAAAGCGACTGAGCTTCAACGAGGTGACTTTATAGCCACAAGCAACAACATAAGTGCAATAGATAGATGGGACAAGCAATGTGCAATAAATAGATAGATAGATTGGATAAGCAAAGTGTAATAGATAGACAAATAGATTGGACAAGCAAAGTGATTTATAGATAAATCAATTGGATAAGCAAGGTGCTACTGGATAGATAAATAGATTGGCCAAGTTACAATAGGAGCATGCCTTTGCTCATATGAAGCCAATTCGAGTACAATAATAAGACTAAATACAGAATGTGGAACTTTATTTATCAGAGTGTAAGATACATGTGTGGGAGTTAAAGTTCAAAACAATGAGAGTATGGGCATTATGACAATTATAAATATCCATGCCAGTAAGAGTTGAATTACGCTACGAATTCAGAACAAGTTATACGAGCTTATCATTATGAATAAATGAGATGTAAGGTAGATGTGTGAATCTGCTTTAAACGAAATGAACTACAACTTATGATTATGAAATAAAGATAGTGAAGGTCGAGAGCACTAGAATGTTGACAACCATATAACGTCGAACAAAAATATATTGCACATTTAACAATGGCTATGCAAAGACATGGAAGGTCACACTAATAGGAAATATCGGGCTGAAATCCAAGGGGGATTAAAAAATATTGGGTAGTATCAAGTTTTGAATATGAGATAAGCAAACAATTTCAAGAATTACTATAAAAGGGCATTCTTGTAAAAGATAAACTGTGGTTGCATGGTTTGGGTGTGATATCCGGATATCAAATTATTCCTGGAAAAGACTTCTGTTGTTGCCAGTTAATCCCATAAATCATTTATTCAAGGTATAAGGCAGTTGTTTTTGATAATGATCTTATTCAACTCTCTGTATGCAGTACACAATCATAAGGTTCTGCCTTCCTGCCTCACACATATAAAACTAGGGTTTTCATAGTGACACACTTGGTCAAATAACTCCCTTCTGTAACAACTCATTTTACTAAATCTTTAGTTCCTTTAACTCTACTGGGGGTCATATGATAGGAGCACTGCAAATGGATTGAGCACTTGAAACTAGGTTGATCTGAAAATCAATGTTTCTTAGGGGAAAACAGTCCTGAAAGTCCTCAGATGAAACATCTCTAAATTCACAAAGTGAAATTATGGATATGTACATACTGAGTGTGGTTGGCATATCACCAATATTCAATACATTACTGACATGATAATTTACTTGCTTGCACAGTGTAATTAGGGCAGAAATAGGATTTTCTTCCCTTGATCCATAGAAACACACGTCTAGTCTTTCCTCATTTCTTAAACTAGCCTTAAGATCTTTACACGTCAGCTTCTATAAGTACACAATCAGTGCATCCTCATAATGATAACAATATATGCCAATCAAACTGGATTGAATGCCTACTGAATATGATTCCAGCAATACTAATAGAGGCATATTTATAAAAGATAATATATTCAACTGCCTACTAGTCTCAGTAAATTTGAAAGACAAGGGGATGATCTAAAGTGTAAAGAGATGTAACCACACCATGAACTCTTGCAAAGATATTTCTTTATTGGTTATGAAGGACCAGCATGTAAGCGGAATGAATGGAAAGACGAATATTCGTAATGAAAGAGGTAAGGCATATAAAGAACCTGTATATACAAAACATGCAGTTTATTTATGATGGTCATGATAGTAAAGTCAATGTACGATGTTATAAAGTTAAGATGGAGTATTAAGCACTGAAGGTGAAGAAATCTAACAGATTACCAAAGAGGCATTTAAAAAGTCATACGGTACCCGTATGTGACTGAATTGATGAATATGAGGGTCAACACCACCAGAAGAGAAATTTTATTTATCTGGTATTTGAAAGGTCAATACATCAAAATGAAGGAGTCAGTCTTATGACTAAACATGATAGCATCCATCAATGATACATTCTACAGTAAATGAAAGTCTTGGGTAGGAATATGAACTCTGAAACTGCTAGCATATGGAAATAGCACAAATCGTTGTTTATCATCAATAAGATAGGCTGTACTAGTAAAGAAAGGATTGCCAAAATAACTGGAGTAATGACATGCAGTGACGGCCATAAAGCAATATGCCAACATGATGTTACGGTGCTATAGAAACACAAACAATATGGATCCATTTAATTGCTGAAAGGGCGCTCAATGATTGGATCTGAAGCAACCAAAGGCTTTGTAAGCAATACATGAATAGTGCCCAAATAGAAGTAAGGAGTTAAAAGTAGGTGACAGTAAAAATATAAACAGAGTGATGACTGAATTGTAGGTAGAATGGGTTAAATATCCTTAGAAAGGACTGAAAATCACATAGTAACTCATACTGAGGGCCATTATAGGCTCCACTATGGAAATAGAGAATTAAATAATTATTATTGTCAAGGTTTGAATCGCCTATAAGAAAGGTTGCTCAAATATGTTTAAAGAACTCCCCACAGACTACATATGAGATTTTTCATAAACGCTCCATTACAAATCAACAGAGTGTTAGTGGCAAAGAAATGATGCATCTGAACAATTCAAGGTAACTAGGCAGAAATAAGTCAATGACAGGAAGTAATGTGAGCATTGCTGATGTAAGGTATTAGTGTCACGATCAGATAATTCTTACACATGGCAGCTTAATCTTACTTGTACCACCCATATAATGCCAAGTAGCGCGCCATAAGCTACTAGTTGTTATCACCATACATAAGCACTCGTTGTAATGTTTATTTCATACTAGTTCACTTGAAAGATATTGCCCCATAAGGCATTTCCTCATCTAGGGGTTTAATCTAACTTAACACTATATTAATCCCTTAAGAAGTTGCAAATGGCATCCTCACATCGGGTTTCAACCATCATGTACGCAAGATCAGGTATATTAACACACCTCAATAAAACTCTCAAAGCCTGGGGCAAAAGGGACAGAGTTCTGCCTAAAAACTAACTAAAACCCAGCTTAAAGCCTTACAATAGATACTTGAAATGGAGAGAAACACTTGAATAGCTCAATGGCCACACGCTAAAATTCAAACTTAGTGGATCACACACCCGGAGTGCACAATTACAAAAATTAAACAAATGAGAGAAATGAAACATATAATATAACTCCCAAATAAGTGAGAGCATACCTCACCAACAGGTAACCCAATTGATTCCACACTCCACTTTGCTAATGCTCGAATCTCAGGATATTACCAAATGATTGAGTCACCCAAATGAAAATGGTTCCTCTATATATGCCCATGCATTTGAACTTATAATTAATAACTCATTTAACTAGTCCAACATAACTCATACAAACCTTAATAACTAACTCATAAACACTTGGCAGCTCACAATAGCCCTTAAAACCTTAGCTCTGATACCAAATCTATAACACCCCGAAAATGCTAATGGCATGATTTATGAAAAACTGCAGCAGAAGACTTAATGATAGAAGGCACTGATAAGGACAAGGCTCACTGAAACCATTTAATCTTGCAACTCATGTTCACAGTCACAATCTCTATTAAACTGAAGCACTCCAAGACCAAAGTCCATAATAGTTCAACTTCAATACAATCGACTTAATCATACCATGTACTAACTCGTACTTCACGCCACACAAGTATATCGAATATGGACCCAACTTGATCCTGAGGTTGATCCCAACATTCATGCTATGCTGAATCCATTGTGAGCATATGATGACTCCCAAAAGGGCTTGCTAAATAGAGAAACATGTGATACTTCATCATCTAAATTGGAAAACCTGAAAATAATTCGAAAACGTAAGCTAAAACTCAATACATGTATTTCTGTATTGTAAAATAAGCGTAGAAACACTGTTGATGGGTACCCGCCTTTGCAATCCGTTTAGTTTGCAATAACAATGAAAATAAAAGTAATATGAAACTGAATTGCTCGTTATTATCTGGATGTGAAGCCCTTGATAGATATGACAATCCATCAATAGGTGCACACCTGCCAGGTCAACCGAGAACCCTAGCCTGACATCGCGACGTATCACTGATTAAAGGGTCGTCGCCCTACCACTGACGCGGTCACTAATTATGTGGCAAATCTCTGATTAAACTGATTGGTATTATAACTTGATAAAATGGTGCTAAATCTTAAAGATACAGGCAATGAACGTACATCGAGTCTTTAAAATAGATCCGGACTAGATAAATATGTTCCGAATTGATAAAACTTATGCATAATAGGGAACGATAAATTAGCCCTTGGCTCTATTTCACAAATGCAATGTAGATATGTGTAGTCAGTAAATGATATTCACATAACTTATAACTTTGATAGAAATTCAATAAGTAACTTACATAACTTGTAAGATAGGTTATGCTAAGATGATCCCAAAACTAGATAATTGAAAGTAATTAATTTAATATAAAGTCAAACGAAAGTAAAATAAACCAAAATAAGATAGATGAGATTAAAAAGGAAAAGGCCTTGATGGCTACAAATGGACTGACAGTAAGAGTAAATGAATCTTGGCAATAGGCCTTCATGATGGTTATAATGAAAGATTGAGTTTTTTTTTGATACCTCTAAAATGAACTAATAATATCGATTTAAGGCCAAGAGAGATGTATCTTAGCTCAAAATGACATATATAACACTAACTTGATCTGATAAACACTATTTCCTGAATCATTACTCTCCCTACTTCTCATATTTCATTCATAAGCCCAACAAACATAGTTTTGCACCCCAAATGAGTCATTGAAAACTATAAAGCTATTAAACTCATTAAACTTGGTATTTTTCTATGTATAGTCCATAACTCATAAATATACTCCCATAGTATATACTTGTCTTCCTTTCTCTCCATAATTCAGTTAAATGCCCTATTAAACCCCATAACATTTTTTTCCCCCTTAAATGACCTAACTTGGCCCAAATTACGTAAAATGAGTGCATGATCAATCTCACTCAATCTTTATTATTGCTCGTTACACAATTATTCAAAATGCTTTCAAAAATCACCAAACTCAAATTACTCAGCCAAAATTCATCAAATCGTATAGGAAATTCGAAAATAATATGGACCATCCATAGTAAAATTTTCAGAATTTTTTTCCAAGTATACGCTGCACAAATTTGCATCAAAGCAGCTTAGTTCATTTCAAAAATTCGTAACTTTCACCCTTGACCTCAAATGGAGACCTAAAACTCAATATGGAAAGATTAAGAAGTCTCGAAAGCTTTCATTTACAACACA
>NCQT01084026.1:565-12344 GCA_002740465.1 Stenocereus thurberi | reverse complement strand
TTATCAAGCCAATCTAGTGTACTCACTGTTATCTTGAACCAAGCTATACATCAACGAGCCTTAAACCCGTATCAGTAACCTATCTTAGAAAAGGCGAAAGCCGCTCTCCCATTGGTCACCATCAAGGACTTTTCCTTTGTAATCTCATTTATCTCATTGTGGTCTATTTTACTTTCATTAACTTTATATTGGATTTAATTACTTTCGTTAATTCAGTTTTAAAGTTATATTGAAATACCCAAGTTATGTATACCATTTAATTACTCAACTTCCATTACACATATTTTTACTTACTCAATTATGTGAATAAGGATCATTTACTGACCACACATACTTACAATGACATTTATAAAATAGAGTCAAGGCCTAGTCATCGTTCCTTGTTATGCATAAGCGTTATCGAGTCAGAACATATTTATCAACTCAGATGACATTAACGAAACAACTGAATTTTCTCAAGCTAGATGAAATTTTTAAAGACTCAAGGTACGTCCATTGCCTGTATCTTTAGAAAGCAGAACATGGTTATCAAGTTATAACTCTTAATGAGTCTATCAATGAATAAGTTTATATAGTGATTTGCTATTTAACTTGTGACACCGTCAGTTATCATCTATAGGGCATTAGCCCATTATTTACCCAAGCGGCTTCAGGCCAACCCTTGAGCGGTTTGGCTGGTGCACACCTATGTATACATCATATCATTGCAAGGGGTTCACAACCAAATAATAATGAGCAATTCAATTTCATATTACTTTCATTTTCATTATTATTGCCAACTGAATGAATTGCAAAGGTGGGTACCCATCTACGCTCATTTTACAATACAGGAATGCATGGACTGAGTTTAACTCACATTTTCGAATTGTTTTTATGTTTTCTATTTTAGGTGATGAAGTATCACATGTTTCTCCATTTAGCAAGCACTTTTAGAAGTCAACAGATGCTCATAGTGGATTCAGTATAGCATGAATGTTGGGATCGACCTCAGGGTCAAGTTGGGTATATATTCGATATACTTGTGTAGTGTGGAGTGCGAGTTAGCACATGATATGATTAAGTCGATGGTATTGAAGTTAAATTATTATGCACTTTGGTCTTGAAGTATTTCAGTTTAATAGATTTTGTGATTGAGAACATGAGTTGCAAGATTAAATGGTTTTAGTGAGCCTTGTCCTTATCAGGACGGCAGTGGCGCTTTCTATTATTAAATCTTCCACTGCAATTTTTCATAAATCATGTCATTAGCATTTTGGGGGTGTTACGAAGAGTTAACATATGTTCTTATATTTGGCCACATTTGTGATTTATCACCACACTATCATTCTTTTGGACTCATTTTAGTGCATTTGTATTCTCCTTTTGGGATGTCTTTGTGTATGCGGGTGGGGCACCAGATGAAAAGAAAATTATCTTTAAAGTAAGTTGTTGAGTTAGGCAAGGTCCTTTATTTGCAGCCACAGCGTTCATTCTTTTGCACTCATTTAAGATAACTATTTTCTCTTTGTGGGAGTTCTTTGTTGGTGTAAATAGAGCCCAAAATGAATGAAAACTAGAGTTAAGGTTAGTTCCTAGTTTGGTAAGATTCTTTATTTATGGAGAGATCATTCATTTTTTTTGCACTCTTTTTTGGGTATTCACTTGCAGCTCTTCACTGGTGTAATTGGAGCTCCAAATGAAAATAGATAAGGATTAAAGTTAGTTCTTACGTTTAACCAAATTCTTGATCTGGAGTAACTACATTCTTTCTCTCCACTCCTTTTGGTAGGATTTTTCGTTTGCGGAGACTCATTAGTTGTAATTCGCTTAATTAAGCATGCTTTGTACATAAGTCTCATTTAAGCCAGTTTTAAGTTTAGTTAGAGGTTTCTTAAGCATGGAGAAACCTCTAATCCTTCCTAGGCAGTGAGGGAACGTTTGAATAAGGACAAGACGGAGCCCACTTTGTATGCACATATTGAGCATTGAATGAAAAGTTGAGCATTGCCCCTTAAACCGAAATTGAAGTCCTTTTCTTGCGTATCCTGGGTTAGGACGAGTTAGGTGGTGATCAGTTGGGCCTTAACTCTTATTTGGGTGGTGTTTCCATATCCTGATTAGGGTTAAGGGCCTTAAGCTTGTTCTTAGAGGTGATACCTGCATCCAAGACTAGATTTAGATTGAATCTATCCTTGACATTGCTTTTGGATTCATGTAAAACTAAAGCCAAAATTTAGTTTGCATTCTTAGCTAACTTTGCATTCTCTTTGAATGTGAATTGAGTGTACATGTATCCATCAATTTTAGGGCCTCTCTTACCACCTGGTGGGATTTATGGGCATAATTGGAGCCCCAAATGAAAAGTGAACTAGAGTTAAAATAAGTTCTTAAGTTTTTCTAGGATTTTGATTTATAGCCACACTTTTATCCTTTTGCACTTATTTATTTTAGGTCATTTACATCCTCTTTTTTGGGAACTTCTTGACGGGTGCAAGTGGAGCCCCAAATGAAATAGAAAAGTAGAGTTAAAGTAAGTTATTGAGTTTGGTGGAGTCCTTGATTTATAGCAACATCTTTCATTCCTATGCACGCATTTGGAGCAATTAATCTCTTTTTTTGGGTGCTATTATTGGGTGGAAGTAAAATATCAAATGAAAGAAAACTAGAGTTAAAGTTAGTTCCTAATTTTTGTAAGATTTTTAATTTATGGAGATGTCATTCACTGCTTTTGCACTAACTCTTGAGCATTTACTTCCTTTGTGGGTATAATTGGACCTCCACATGAAAATAGAACAATGGTTAAAGTTAGTTCTTATGTTTTGATGAGATTCTTGATTTGTAGTCACACCATTCATTCTTTTCTACTCCTTTTAAAGCATTTGTTTCCTCTTGCTGGGAGATCCTTACGGGTGTGATTAGCACGCTAAATGAGAACAGAACTTGAGCTAAGGTAAGCTCCAAAAGTTGGCTACCTCCTCAGTTTGTAATCACAACATTTATCCCTCTACACTCATTTTAAGGCTTTTTTTTTAATTGTGACAGCTCTTTACAGGGGTTATTGACGCCCTAAATGAAAAGTGGACCCCCAAATGAAGTGGAAAACTAGAGTTAAAGCAAGTTCTTGAGTTTCGTAGGGTCCTTGATTTATGGCCACATCTTTCATTCCTATGCACTCATTCGGAACAATTATTTTCTTTTTGTGAGAGCTACAAGTGGGTATAAGTAAAGCTTCAAATGAAAGAAAACTAGAGTTAAAGTTAGTTCCCAAGTTTGGTAAGATTCTAGACTTGTGGAGACACCATTCACTCTTTTTTAGTAATTTTTGGGCATTTGCTTCCTCTTGATGGGAGCCCCTTGTGGGTGTAATTGGACTTCTGTGTGAAAATAGAACAATGGTTAAAGTTAGTTCTTATGTTTTCGCGAGATTCTTTATTTGTACCAGCACCATTCACTCTTTTCCACTGCTTTTAAAGCACTCGTTTTGTCTGCTGGGAGATCCTTACGTTCGTGATTAGCATGCTACTTGAAAATAGAACTTTAGCTAAAGTAAGCTCCTAGATTTGGCTACATCCTCAGTTTGTAACAGCAACATTTATCCTTTTCCACTCATTTTAAAGCATTTGTTTTTTTGTTGGTGGCTGCTCTTTGTATTGGTTACTGATGCCCTTAATGAAAAGCGAGCAAGAGTTGATGTACGTTCTTATGTTTGGCAACATTCGTTATTTATCACCACGCTATCATTCTTTTGGACACATTTTATTGCATTTGTATTCTCTTCTTAGGAGGTCATTGTGTGTACACACTACAAAAAATAATGCATCCTCCCACATTTGTGCCGCTATGTACCTTACGCTACTGGTTATTTAGTGGTGAATCCTGGTGATGATCTGACTTCCAAACCTAAATATTCGATCCAAACCTTTTTCAGTGAAAATAACATTCCTTTCTATCCTAACTTTGAAGATAGGAGTAAACAAATGTTATTTGAGTTTCTATCACATTTGGAAATATATGTGAAGAAAAATAATAGTATGAAAACTGTTTATTTCCATAATTTTTCCTGATTTGATGGAATTATCATTCTTAGGTATTATGCTGATCGTGGTAATAAGTATCGAATAAAAACATTGATGAGGAATCATATACTGTATGAGTTGAAAGTGTAGAGGAAAAAAATAATAAATTTAATATTTTATGGATTCCACATTTAATAAGTGTGGGGAAATCATAAACATTTTCCTACACTTATCAACTGAGGGGAATTAAATTATTTTTTGTCTATATAAACATATTAATTAACTTGGTGAATATATTACTTATGGAGAATTTTTAGAAAAATTAATATACAGACATTAATTCAGGCAAAGGAACAAAAAAATAGAGTATTAAAAAGTAAAACACATTAATTTCTCATCCCGGCCAATTTGAGCGCCACAGTTTTTGGTTAAATTAAAATCCATTTTAATTTTGCGGCTCCTCGTGGAAAACCAGAAAACCTTAACCCACGATAAAGAAACATCTCGCTCAAATTCATACGCGGTCTGGATTAAGAACCCTAGCTCGCCCAATTCTTTAATTTTGCTTGAATTCAATCTGTAAATTCCGTTCCCTTCTCCTCTATCTGCTTCTTGATTTGTAAACGGTAACGTGTTAATCAAAGGCAACAGGTTGTGGCTTTGTTCATTGAGGAAATCTTCCTGTCTATCACTTTTTAAAATTTAGGGCTTTAAATTCCAAATTTAAGATAAGAAATGGTTCTGTTGGTTTTGTTTCAACTTGAAATTATTGAATTTGTTTGCTACAATTTGTATGTTAAGTGTGATATTTGTGTTGTGATGAATTCAGATCATACTTTTTTGGGGTGTGCGTTGGTCAACGAGGTCCGGACAGAGCTGGGGTAATTCGAAAATTGTGTCCATTGAGGGATTTGATGCTAAGGATTAGGTTTAGAATGCTTTTGAGTTCATGAGCCATGAGTTTTGGGGGTTGTGTATTTATGGTGATGGCTGACTCCAATAGGGGAGCTGTATTATTCAAAGTCATGGCTAAGCTAGCAGTAGTTCAAGCCCTGAATGATGAAGGATGCAGGTGGGATTGTTACTCCTTTTTGCTTCTAGGTTACTCAAGTACAACAGGCTCTCTTCAGATATTCTAGTAAAAGCATACCATCAAAGCTCTGACATGTCCTTCTCAGCATTCAGATTTCCAACTTGATGCCTCCTTTTGCATCTAACCACACACCTTAAATTCAGCCTTATGGGTGAGGCCCAAGCAAAAATGGGTCAGATGATGAAAAAGATAGGAATGACAGTAATGGACTGCTTGGAGACATCTTGCACTACTTTGTATATTCTCCCCCTGTATTTATACAAACAGGCAGCAAAGCAAGCAAACAGCATTTGTATTTCAGACAGCATATGGACAGTGAACTAGCAAAGAGAACATTTATATGAGCTTTCCTCATATTTCGCACTAGTCTCCCTTAATGAGTACTGCTCTTTGCCATCATTCTAAAGGTTTTTCAAATCAGATAAGAGTTTACCCAAACAATCCCATTGAATTAAAACAATATAAGCCAGTTATCTAAGTTCTAAGTCCAGACATTACCATTACACATGATCTCATTAGTTTGACTCCATTTCTGTTTGGTCTGACAAATTTCCACTGCTAATTAGGTTTTGTACTTTGCATACCAAATATCACCACAAAAGGGACCAGAGAACCCATGGCTCTATCTAGGAGTGCATACGTCATAAAATTGAGATGGTTTTCATAATTATTGTTATAGAAAAGAACAAAGGCATGGGTCATTTTATATTACTATTGATTAATGAGGAAAAGTATATACTCCTGCTTGTTTTCTCCATTTTTTCTTAGCACCACAAATATAAAATGGTTGATATTCACATCGTTCTCAATTCACTGAAAGTGTTTAACTGAACATCATCCAATTCTAATATTTTTAAGATGTTCCTAGGCTAATGGTCGAAAGATTGTAGAAGGAGCTCCAGACTCCAAGAGACAAAAATTCAGATTGAAGAACAATTTGTGCAATCAAATGTGTGCAAATTTAACAGAATCAATTAGAAGGGACTAACGAACTAAGAGAACAAATTAAACAACTTGTACACTTAGTTTGTAGAAAATTAAATAAAACGAAATCCAAAAAATTAAAATTAGAACTAAGCAGTGACAACCAAGGCCTAACGCGGGACCACAGTACTCAGCATGACTAGGAGTAGATTGAGTCTACTAAATTTAAGTATAACCACATAGCTCAATGATGTATATGCAACTTGAAATACACAATTGCAGAGATAAGGGCAAACCTATTTATCTTTATTTCCAACTGGGGTAGGCTTTAATGTGGTTATGTTTTTCTTTCAAGTAATGCATCTATAGGTAGTAGGCGGAATGTTTTTCTTTCAGGGAGCTTAACAGTACTCTCCTCACTATTATATTATAAGAAGAAGGCATAACCATGACTATATAATCTTCCATTACTTGTTGAGTCTTGCCCATTATGAAGTGCATTTATCTATCTGTGTTATATATATATTATAAGCTAAGACCACTTTTGTTATAACTTTTACTTTGTCTATGTTATCCATGATCTTACATCTTCCCTCTCTAACAAACACATATATAACAACCAATGATATCAGTGCTTCTTAAAAGGTTGGTTTCCTATTTGCTCTGGTTTGTATACTCCTAAACTGGTCCTTTGCTAAATATACTTCTTATAATTGATCCTTTGGTTTTGATATAGGATTCTTATAATCTATGTTTATAATTTTTGATATTAACACTGTTAGTTGTTCCTTGTTTATATTTAAGGCCTCCCCTACATTATATTATGTGTGCAGGATAGTTGGCTTTAATGTGGTTATGTAACACTCCCTAATGCTAATCTAATCTCCCACAATCGTGCACATTAAGTTATTATCCACCAAGTAATGCATCTATAGGTAGTAGGTGGAATGTTTTTCTTCCAGAGAGCTTAATAGTAGTCTCCTCGCTATGATGTTATGAGAAGAAGGCATATCCATGACTATGCAATCTTCCATTACTTGTTGAGTCTTGCCCATTATGAAGTGCATTTATGTATCTGTGTTATATATAATATAAGCCAAGACCACTTTTGTTATAACTTTTACTTTGTCTATGTCACTTATAATCTGATTGAATTTGCTATAAGCCAAGAACTATTTTCATCTTTGGCTTATTAATATGATTGAATTTGTAACTAGCGATTTAAATTTGCTTAGTTCTTATGGCATAGTATGCTCTAAGCACATGATTTTGGTGTGTTGGTGTGACTATTGTGATTTTTCCCCCTCTTCCTTTAACGATTGCCAATGCTTAATTATAATGCTTATATTGACTTATGTGATGACGTCGCAGGTGGGTTGCTAGAAATTATAATAGATAAAAGTTGGATTCATATGCATAGAACTTCTCTTGAATATCGAAATAGAGTTAATTTATTTTTGGAATTTGCTTTTTGCAATGCTGGGGGTAGTAAATTGATCGTATGCCCATGTAATAAATGCAAAGTTGGACACAATCGGGTGCTTCACAAAGGAAGAGGTGGCACACCATCTCATGTTTAATGGTTTTTGGCCTTACTATAAAGAGTGGGTGCATCATAGGGAGGAAAGTTTTGAACCTTCTTCATTTTTTGGTGACAAAGGCCACAATACTACTTATACCCAATTAGAAAGTGGTTTTGGTGTCATTGATATTATGAGAATACTTAATGATATTTTTGGGATGCGTGAAAATTGTGAGAATGACGGGTTTCATCAAGAGGGTGATATGGATGAAGAAGACAATGGTGAGCTACAGAATGAGGGGCATGAGGGTGATACTTCCATGGTAGACATAGATCATGGATATGAAAAGCTACTAGAACAAGTTAAACAAGAACTATATCATGGTTCAAAATTTTAAAAACTCACTTTTTTGTTACACTTAATCCACTTGAAATGCATGCATGGTTGGTCTATTAAATCATTTAATGTGCTGCTTCAGCTTTTGAGTTCTGTTTTTCCCCATATAGACCCCATCCTATCATCATGGATTAATTGCAAGCAATTACTTAAGGACTTAGGCCTTGAGTATGACAAAATACATGCCTGTCCTAATGATTGCATATTGTATTGGGGTGAAAAGGAACAACAAGAATCATGTGACAAGTGTGGTTCTTCGCGGTGGAAGAATAGTGAAAAGAAATTACCAGGTAAGGTGTTATGCAATGTCCATCTCATTCCTAGACTGGTTAGGCTTTAGAAATCATTGAAGATAGCTGAAGATATGATTTGGCATGATAAGTATCGTACAAAGGATGGGATTTTGAGGCATCCTGCAGATGCAAAAGCATAGAAGGAATTTGATGAACAATATCCTGATTTTGCATCTGATCCTTAAAATATAAGGCTTGGGCTAGCTAGTGATGGGTTTAATCCCTTTTGTGTTATGAGTAGCACGCATAGTACTTAGCCAGTCTTACTAATTCCATATAATTTGCCTCCCTGGCTATGCATGAAACAATCCTTAATTATACTATCAATGATTATTCCAGGTGAAAAGGCCCCAGGTATGGACATCGATGTATATCTTCAACCATTAATTAAAGAGTTAGTGTAGTTATGGCATGGTGTAGATGCATATGATGCATACACAAACACAAGATTTATGTTGCGGGGTGCTCTTCACTCCACTATAAATGACTTTCCTGCATATGCTAATCTATAGGTGCAGTACGAAGGGTCGTTTCGCATGTCCGTCTTGTGGGAAAGCAACTCAATCACTTTGGCTAGAAAATGGACATAAGTTTTGCTATATGGGTCATCGGAGATAGTTAGCAGAAGACCATCCTTTTCGGTATGATAAGGATGGATTTGATGGAAATATGGAGTTTGGTAACACTCCAGCTTCATTAACAGGGAGTTAGGTACTTGCGGAGTTAGAGGGAACTATGTTCACATATGGGAAAGGCCAAACCAATATAGACGTTAATGAAAGGGATGAAGTGCAAATATGGAAGAAAAAAAGCATTTTCTTTGATCTTGAATATTGGCAGTTTAACCGTCTTCGTCATAATTTGGATGTTATGCATATCGAAAAGAACATTTGTGATAACTTGTTAGGAACTTTATTGAATTTGGAAGGAAAAAGCAAGGATAACTTGAAGGCCCGCCAAGATCTTCAACAAATGCATATAAGGTCTGAGTTCCACCCAATTTTGTTACGAAATGGCAAATACCATTTACCCGAAGCTCCTTATAATTTGTCTGTTGATGAGAAAACCTCCTTAAAAATCTTAAAGCACATCAAGGTGCCAGATGGATACGCAAGCAATATCTCTCGATGTGTCAATTTGAAGGAGCGTATGTTGTTTAATTTGAAGAGTCATGATTTCCATATTCTAATGCAAGATTTACTTCCAATTGCATTGCGAGCAGTTAAGGATGATGACCTTGTAGATTTGGTATGTGAGTTGTCTGATTTTTTTAAGGGATTATGTGCAAAAGAGCTGAATGTTGATAAATTGGATGAATTACAAAGCAATGCAGTTCTCACGTTATGTCGTATGGAGAAAATGTTCCCACCTAGGTTTTTCACCATTATGGTGCATCTGATTGTTCACTTGACGGAGGAAGCAAAGCTTGGAGGGCCTGTATTTTATAGATGGATGTACCCTATTGAGCGGTAAGGCCTTAATTTTTATTGGTTTTTATTTATTGCTTTTCCCCTAGAAATCATATATTAGTGGCAAATTGCAGGTACTTGGCACGGTTAAAAGGATATGTTCGTAATCGAGCACAACTGGAGGGGTCAATGGTAGAAGGATACATTGCACAAGAGTGCATAACGTTTTGCTCAAGATACTTTGAAGGGGTAGAAACTGTATTCAATCGTCCATAAAGGAACGATGACTGTAACCCTAATGAAGAAATGCATTTATTTGACACTAGTGGACAACCTAAAGGTCAGGTTGTAATGGTGGAAATGGATGAGTTGAGCCTCAGGCAAGCCCATCGATATGTGCTGCTACATGTTCATAGGATAGATTCTTATCGCAGGTTAGTAAAACTAGCTTTACCGCCTTTCATGGTAAATGTGTGAAGTTTACTAATATTCATTTAATTTGATAAAAATCATGACTTATAGATCTTTCCTTGGGGAACGCCTTGCATTTTGTTCACAAGAGCCTAGTGATAAGCTTAAGCAAAAATGGTTATTTAAGGACTTTCCAAGTTGGTTGCAACAAAAGGTAAATTCAAAACTTTATGATGAATGCTTTAGAAGTAGAACTATATCAACTACTAACGTGAGTGCTAAATTGTTTAGGTTACTGATAGTGATGATAACCCAGAGTCAAAAGTGTTGAGAGCTGTGGCCCAAGGTCCAAACTCCATAGTCAAAAGAATGAAGGCTTTCAATATCAGTGGGTATAGATTCCACACTCAAGTTAGAGATGAGACAAAGAAAACTCAAAACTATGGGGTTATAGTAGAAGTTGATGGAAAACCTTACTATGGAAAGATCACAAACATCATTGAGTTGGACTACTTTTCTTAATGTAAGGTAGTTCTATTTCCATGTGATTGGGTAGATGTAAACTCAAGTCGGGGAAGAAAAGTGTACAAAAGGGGCTTCACTCTCTTGAATTTCTCACATAAGATACATAAAGGAAATGCCTTGAAGGATGATCCATATATTCTTTCATTGCAAGCCAATCAGGTATTTTACATTGAAGATGAGAAAGATAAAGGTTGGGTTCATGTTGTGAGAGTGAAGCCAAGAGATAGTTACCAATTAGGAGCAACCATGGTAGCTGACGACGAATTATATCCTCAATGCATGCCACCTAATATATCAAAGGAGGATGCATTCAGAGATCCAATAAATTGGGATACTGTTGATTGTGAGGAATAGGAACAATTTTATTTTTTTCATTATCATGTGTTAGCATTTACAGATGTTTGTATTTTGTTCTTATTTTGAAAGTGACTGTCGTATTATTGCTAATTGTCATAATAGTTCAAGTTTACAAGGATTCACATCCTTTAGTCATATGAACCTCATAGGCCTAGCACGTGCAGAAATGTGTGTACATCCAATTATTATGTTTTAATTTAAATTTATGCTATTTTCAATATTTGATTAATTACCTCACAGGCCAAATAAGTAAAAGGAATAATATCAATACACAAGTGTATGTGATTATTTTGCTTACTTAGTTTCCCTTAGTAGATATGTTCGATTTTTGTAATGAAGCTTGTATTTTATTTTGAACCATTTTTTACTTGAATGACGTCATAACTAACACGAGTTTTCCTTGTAAGTTTTAAGGCATCATAATCATGTTCCGATCCAAGATTACCTTAGAAGAGTATCTTAAGTCTGTTCAACATGAAGATGTAGCAGGTGAAGATGTGTCTTTAGATAATATTGACATGATTCCTGATTTTGAAGAAGAAGTCGAACATGTTAGAGAGAATATTTTTGAATCAAGAGTTTCGATTAATATAAATCCCTCTCTTATCAACATACCTGATGATTTTAAAGATGACAAAGAGGTGTTTATTATTGGTAAATAAATCTTTAATATCCATGTAGTCATTTTACTTGCACAATTATTTAAGTAGCTACAATTTATTTGCTAATGTGATCTTATTCTTTTGTATACAGATGAACATGGCAATGGTAGAAAGTTTGGAGGGAGAGTAAATGTGAACATGGCAGATAAATTGGTTCCTTCGGAAAGGATTATGGTACCTTTAAACAATTT
>NCQT01083956.1:2556-13487 GCA_002740465.1 Stenocereus thurberi | reverse complement strand
TAAGTTTACCTATTTTTACAACACAAAGTTTTAGTGCTTACAACTTTATTTTGAGAAAAGCTACTAAAAAAAGCATGAACAAGACCAAGATTGGGGCTTACCATTGCCAAAGATTCCAATGGCAGTCCCTGAGAATTAGAAGAGGGACCAAGGTGTTCTAGAGAGAAAATGGGGAGGAAGAAGAGAGGGTGGCTAGGTGTTTTGACTTTTCTATAGCTACCTTTTTTGGGGGACCGATGAGAATCAACCTCTCTGTGGATAGTGATACCTTCAAAGATAAGATCGCTTATATCTGGATCTCCTCAGACCCTGCACAACCGAGACGCACATTGGGAGTTTTTTTTTTTTGGGTTGTATAGCTACCATTTTCACTTTAAAACCCCATACATTATTTAAATGCTCCAACACCATGAATGACAAAGAAAAAATTATTGGACTCGAATTCAAACAACAATTCAAATCTCTACTTAATCTACTATTAAAAGCCTAAACAAATTTTAATAACTCTTCTTTAAACATCTATTTGAACTTACCAAGCAAAAGATGATTGACAATATCTTTAAGCAAGCTACTAAGAATCTAATAATCCTATAATGCATAGGTTAATTAAAAGTCTTCACATAGAATTCAAAAACAAAAATCCTAAGAACTGTTACATTGTTAAAGATCTTCTCATATGTGATAAGTGTGTTTATTTTTCAAATTAAATTAGAGAAATCCCCTGGATTGGAGCCGACTAACGTGTACTAGACTGAACCAGCTTCATTTTGGTCCAGTCCTTGGTCTAAAGATCTATAAATTTTAGATCTTTAAAGCAATATGATCCAAACCCAAAAATTTTAATTCGGGGACTTTTTTTATTATTTTCTATTGTTTGAGGAGTTCCTAGCTCAATATGCCATCCTACTTTCAATTTCTTTCCTAAAATGCCACTATATTTATTTTGATTTCCTATATACAATTATGTCTTCATTTTTCCCTAACATGTAATTCTTTCGCCTGCAAAACTGGTGTAGTAGGTATCATTTAGATTTTAGTTTTTTTCTTTTAATATTATAAGAAATTTTTTTAAATTAAGTAAAGAAATTTTCATTTTAATTATAAAATAATAATAATTATTTTGTTGCTGTTATTTTATTGTGGTTGTTGTTATTATTGTTGTCTTCGTAGTCATTCTTCTTTTTCTTCTTATTTTTCTTCGTCTTCTTATTATTGCTATATTACTAGTACAATTGGAATCTCTTACCTTGAGATAATATCCAAACCAATTAGTGGTACTTGAACTCTATGCATGCTATGTGAGTTTTGAATGAGCGTCATTCATTTGTATGAATAATACGACTAGCATGAATTCTTATGTTTGTAAGCACATAATGATGAAGTCATGCGAGGGCCATGGGGACCATGACCCCCTCTTAAATATTTATGTTAAATGTAACAATTAGAAGAAAATCTTAATAGTGGCATAGGTGGTAGCAAAAATGTGTTAAATATGGAAGAACAAGTGCCTAACATTCTCTAGGCTCCATTTTTGGGGATATTTTTTCCCCTTGCTAGCTATAAGCCTATGTATAGCCCCACATCATCTTCCTAAAAAACCCACCACCTTTGGCCTTAGCCACCATATTGCCATGTTAATTTTCCACTTTTGCTTTTTTTTTTAAAAAAAAATTGCATTGCTTCTTGTCATTTTTTTAATCCCCTCTTTCTAATAAAACAATTTCTTCTTCATTTTACATTTTGATTATTAAGATGTGTTTTTTTTTACCCTTTAGTTTTGGTTTAAAAGAAGCATTAAATTCGAAATACTGGATAGCATAGGAAAAAAGGGGTTGGAGCATATGGTGTAGTGTACCAGGATGTAATATTGATTAGCATATGATGTGGTATGCCAAGATGTAATATTTATCATTAGATCATTAGTATAATACATTGAAAATTTCAACTCCATATCCATCCTTGCAATTTTACACGTGGATTAGTTGTAGTTACTGAACAATTGTCAAATGCATAAATAATTCAGTAGTTAACAATTTGAGTCATAAATATGCCTTACATTACAACCTAAATATTGAAGACATATTCTATTTCAATGCTTATCCATAAGAAATTGGGAAAAAAAAAAGAAATTACCTTTTGTCCTTAAAGCAATTTTTTTCCTTATGTATTTCTGGAAAATTAAAGACAAATTAGTAAATATCCTTATCAAATATTAAAAACCAAGACTTTAAAATTACAATGTGACAAACTCAAAAATTTCTTTTTATTATACTCATTATGTTCTGCATTTACAATATAACTCAGAAATTATATGGTTCTGCATCAACTGTGTAGAAATTCTCAACACTACAAAGATCTGAGTACCTTTAAAGCATTTTTAATGTACTTTGATTATGTATTTTAATGATGTGGAAATCCTCAATACATTAAAGCACTTCATGAAAGTCCTTAATATCTTAAAAATCTCAATACTTTTGTGATGTGGAAATTCTCAATACTTTTAAAGTACTTACGCATTTACAATATAATGATGTGAAAATCTTAAGTACTTTAAAAACCAAAATTTTAAAATTATAACATAACAAACTTAGAAATCATATGTTTGTACTCATTAAGTTCAACATTAATATGTGGATAAATTTAATTGTTTTGACCCCCCTCAATGTAAAATGCTTGCTTCGTCCCTAATTGCGTGTCATTATTGACTATGCTCATATTATGCACACACTCTTTAATTATCTCACACCCATCTAACTAAAGAGAGTAACCAGTACCCAGTAAGGAAAAATAAGTCAGATTACTTAGTTGTTTTAATATTCTATCCTGTTCCCAAGTAATTGAGCTCACAAACACTTAGAGTTCATTGTAACTCAGAGTCAATAAATCTTGAGCGAAATCATGGCACACCAGTGTAACATAGTTAGAGAACTCCATAAGCTATCCAGACCTTGGAGAAATTTAATAAAACCAGAAATCCACAGTGATACATACTTAGTTAATTATTTATGGAATTAGTGATGTTGCAATTTTATTTGCATGCAATTTTACAGACAAATGACTCTTGAGTAAAACTAATCTATGGGTCAATCAGTTTCCATTTATATGTTGTTCATCAATTAAATGCAATTTGTGCTTCATTTTGAAAGCGATGCAGCCTAGGGGAACTGAGCTCCCTTTCAAGTATAGGCAGCCGCTCTTTAGTGTATGTTTTGAGAAAGTTAAAGCTATGCAAGGAAGTAGAATTGCTGTCACGTATATTTTCGAAAAATATGAAAACCTTTTGGAAATTTTTTTTTATAAAACAATCCCTACGGTCCCGTAAGTAGGTTGACTTGACTCCAAGTTACTAGCCAGGAGATGGGTTCAAGGATGAAGGTACGACCAATAGTGGGGGTAAAGTCCACCATCGATATTACCCATTCAATATGGCATCTACTAAGGGTTCAAACAAAAATAAGAAATGTCTAAATTCCATGCAATATACTTAGTCTCATGCAAGTTTAGCCTTTTTGGTGATTTAACACATCAAAGTCATGAAGTTTAGTGATCATTTCCGGTAGGTTATGTTATATGCTTGTAGACAATAAACTAAAGCATTAACCTTTCTGACCAATTGATTAATAATTTTATAAATTAATATGTATAAGAATAAAAAATAGATTTACAAGATCAAAAAAGTACACAATGATTGAACTTAATTATAAAAAAAATAAAGAATGAAAACAAATTAATCGGTTATGTTATTTTGGTCCTCACTACTAACCTTCATCTAGTTTGGCAAAGTTGCAGCTTGGGCTCCTTCAGACTTCAAGTCAAATGTTTGGGTGGTTTGAAGTTAGTCCCAAAGTCTTTTATAAAGAAAGGGGAACAATCCAGGGGGATGCAAATCTTTTTCATGGGGAAGAGTTCGGGAATGCACTGATGAGCATGGCAATAAGAAACAATCCATGGGAATGCAAATCCTTTTCATGGGGAAGACGTTAATTACGCTGATGCCAAGTTTTATAAATCAATTGATTCTGAAACCTCCCAAGTTCTTTTAGGCCAAAAAAAGGGTAACCAAAAAGAAAATCCTAAGGCTCTTATTTTGCCTCAAAAGGTTATTTGAGTTGCCAATAGTTGCATTAGTAAAGCTAAGCAATATCAATACCCACGATCAAAGGTGTTATTCAAATACATACCCAAGGAGACAAGAAAGGCCGGCCAAAAGGCCTTGACACCGGTAAAGGAAATTATGAACTCTCTTGTCATGAGTTACACTTTTTCCCCACCAACGAATTGACCAGTCCATGCCTAAAGAAAACTTGGTCATAAGAACATCACTCGGTAACAAGAGAGTAGTTTTAAGAGGAAACTCATCAAACTCTCCGACAGAAGCATCTTCTTCAAGCAATCTGCCTGCAAGGGGATCATCACGATCTCAAAGGAGGAACGACAACAATAAGAGGGGCCTCGCCAAAGCCAACAAACAAATAAACATCCCTTATCAAGGTGGAGTTTTAAAAGCGTCATTTTAAGGGGATGCGTCCAAAGCACTCCAAGTATCACATGATAGGGAAATTCTCAAGGCTCATGCCACGAATAATGCGATTTTTACACCCCAAGAGCAAGAGATATTCTCCTAAAATGAGCATGCTCAACCTCAAATCTCAGTTTTTTAGAGACTTAGGAAAGTCAATAAGTCCAAGCAAAAGAATATCCGAGCTAAAAAGTGGAAAAAGTGGAAACTGAAGAAGAAAAAGCAACAGCCTAGGAGCCTTGTTGGGGTTTGTGAACAAAATAACGTTAGCCAAGTTGAGCAAATAGAACAAGTTAATGTCCTGTTCAATTGCAGATGAGGAAGACGCTCAAAATTTTGAATTTCCTCATCAAGGAGCTCCCAAACATCATAAGATTGACATGACAAATCATGAAATGTGTGGTGAAGTTTGAGCCCAAGCTGATTCACTTAAAAGCTTAAATAGTAACTCAGTTGCTATAGAACAAGGATCCTCTAAAGGTTTCATCGAGGCTGTTCAATCGACACCACCAGAAATGGATGGTGGTCAGGCAACAATCAATGAGCTTTGAGAGATAAATTTGGGAACAACTGATGACCCCCAATCAATTATTGTGAGTACCATGTTGAATAATGAAGAAGTCATACAATATGAACAACTCTTTCAGGAGTACAAAGATATATTCACTTGAGGATATCAAGACATGCTGGGCTTAGATCCGAATATTGCTGTTCATAAGTTAGTTATTTCTAAAGGAGCAAAACCGATGAAATAGCCTCAATGGCTCTTTCGTTCCAAACTGACAATCCAAATGAATGCTAAGTGGATAAGCTCATAAAGGCTAACTTCATTCATGAAGTTCAATACCCAACTTGGTAGGCTAACGTTGCATCTGTTTGGAAAAAGAATGGTCAACTTTGGATATTGTGTGGATTTCAAGGACTTAACAATGCATGTCTCAATTATGATTTTCCACTACCAATCACCGAGCTCCTCGTGGATGCCACTGCGGGGTTTGGAGCTCTGTCCTTTATGGGTGGTTTCTCAGGATACAACCAAATCAAAATGGACCCCGAAGATAAAGACCTAACCGCCTTTCGAACACTACAGGGCATATACTGCTATACGGGCATGCCATTTGGTTTGAAAAATTCCAGGGCCACTAGCAGAGGGCCATGATGATCATTTTTCGTGATTTCCTCCATGACCTAGTTGAATGTTATCTTGATGATTTGGTTGTGAAAACAAAAAATAGATAAAATCATCCTCATGACCTAAGAAAGATCTTTGAAAAGTTTTGTGTACACCAACTTAAGATAAACCCCTTAAAATGTGCATATGGAGTTACTTTGGGGAAGTTCCTTGGTTTTGTTGTTTAGAAAGAAGGAATTAAAATTGACACTGATAAAGTCAAAGCCATAGTCCAAATGCCTCGTCTGAGAAACTTAAGAGAATTGTAGGGTTTACAAGGAAGGCTGACTTACATAAGGCGGTTCATCTCAAATTTGTCAAGAAGGTGTCAACCTTTTACAAGACTTCTAAAAAAAAGACACCTTCATTTGGGATGAAGATTGTCAAAATGCCTTTGAAAGCATCAAGCAATATCTCACAAGGCCACCTGTCCTAATGGCTCTAGTACAAGTAAGACCCCTAATCCTATATACAACAGCCCTTGAACGATCTTTAGGGGCTATTTTAGCCCAAAATAATGATGAAGGGAAGGAAAATGCCTTGTACTACATCAGTCGGACAATAGTGGGTATAGAAATAAATTACTCCTTTACGAAAAAAAATTTGCCTTGCAATAGTTTCTACTGTTCAAAAGTTTTGGCACTATCTCTTATCCCATCAAATCATTTTAATCTTGAAGGCAGATCCTGAAACATATATTATCTAAACCTATGCTATCAGGGAAATTGACCAAATAGTCTATGCTTTTGGCCCCTTTTGACATCAAATTCGTGCCTTAAAAGGCAGTAAAGGGANNNGTTATAGCCAATTTCCTATCAGCAAACCCATGCATTGATATAAGGAATTGCCCGATGATCTGCCAGTTGATGAAGCTATGCTTGTTGAAACCAAATCATGGCATCTATATTTTAATAGGGTAGCAAGGAGTCAGGGAACCGGGATAGGGATTGTGCTTGTCACACCATCAAGAGGACTTATCCCTTATTCATTCTCTCTTCTCAAGATCTGTTCAAATAATGTGACCAAATATGAGGCACTCATCATTAGCCTTGAATTGGCACTTGAAATGCATATTAACCAACTTGAAATATTCGATAATTCCCACTTAATCATGTGCAAATAAATGGCAGTACGAGGTAAGAAATGCCAACTTAGCACCTCTCTATAAAAAGGCAAGAAATCTTATGAACCAATTCCTTCAAGTAGATGTCAATCATGTGCCAAGGTTTAAAAATGATAAAGTAGATGCCTTACCAAAGTTGGATACTTCATTGAGACTCCCTGATGAAAGGGAAATTCAAATTACAATCGGGGAACGCCACTTGCTGGCCTCAATTTTAGACTGTTTTGATGAAACAGAAGAAATAAATGTAGTTTCGATTTTTGAGGTCAAGGAAGAAGTAGATTGGAGACAACCTCCCATTGAGTATATTTAGTATAGCATCTTACCCACTGATCCAGAGGGAAGAGTAGATGTAAAACGATGAGCACTAATATTTACAATTTAAAATGACACCTTATATCGAAAGGCTTTCGAAGGGGTGTTACTCAGATGCGTATTAAGGGAGATTGCTTATATCTCAAATGAAGTTCATGGTGGGGTATGTGGTACTTATCAAGCAGGTCTAAAACTTGCTGATCAAATCAAAAGGTTAGGCTATTATTGGCTAACAATAGTTCAAGATGCAATAAAATTTGCTAACGTATGCCAAGCTTGTCAAATACATNGTGATTTCATTCATCAGCCACTGCAATTACTCCACCTAAGCGTATTGTCTTGGCCCTTCCATACGTGGAGCCTAGACATTATAGGGTCTTTCAAGTCTTCCTCCTCCCGCGACCATGTATTTATTTTAGCAGCCATAGATTACTTTTAAAAGTGAGCTGAAGCCATTCCATTAAGAGAAGTGGGGGGAAAGCAAGTCGCTGACTTCATCAGGACCTATCTCCTTTACAGATATGGAGTCCCACACAAAATCATTTTAGACCATTCCCTCTACTTTAAAAATCAAGTGATGATAAGGCTTGCAGAGAAGTACAAGTTCGGACACAGCTTCTCATCAAGTTACAATCAATCGTCAAATGGTCAAGCTGAAGCATTCAATAAAGTGCTTTGCAAGATTCTAAAGAAAATGGTTTCAAGATCAAGAAGGAATTGGCATGAACGATTACCAGAAGCTTTATGGGCTTACCGAACCTTGGTTTGAACTGCAACCAGTTGTACTCCCTGCAACTTGGTTTTTGGTTCAGAAGATGTGTTACCCCTTGAGGTGTAATTACCTTCCCTAAGAGTGGTCATGCAATTCACTGATCCAGATGAAAACACTCAAGTCAGATTCGCTGAACTAGAAGCATTAGATGAGTGTCGGTTAACAGCCTAACAAAGGCTTGAAATTTACTAAGTTCAAATGATTGGTGTATTCAACAGGCGAGTCAAGTTTCCCTCATTTAGCGTTGGTGACTTGGTCTTAACAATAAGGAGACCTATTGTAATCAATCAAAAGACACGAGAAAAAATTGAGTCCAAATGGGAAGGCCCCTATATAATCATCAAGGCCTTTCCTAAAAGGGCATATGAGCTCTCAAATCATGATGGACAAATAGTATATACTTATGTCAATGGAAAATTTGCAAAGAAATTTTTTACTTGAAGTTTCTGGACAGTTGAATTGGTTAAACTACAGAAGGCTTGATCCCTCAAAAGATAGTACATAAGCAATCTGGATTTATGCCAGACCCAGCCATGAAAATAAATAAATTCCTTTTTCCTCTATATATGAAAAATTTTAGATTCATATGATGCATCAAGTGATTATATGATGCTTTTAGCGAGAATCATTTACTAATTACTCTTTGTTGTGTAATTATTCTTGCTTTCGTTATTATTTATTAAAAAGGGGGGAGGGAGATTAAAAAAACAAAAGGGGGAGGGAGGAAAAGAGAAAAAGGAAGAGACGTTTAGGCTTTATTGCAATAGCATAAATCGGACAGTACAAAATGGACCGAAGGCTGGAAATATAAATGCAAAAGAATTAAACAAAACAAAACAAAATCTAAACATTATTAAAGGAGATTAAAAAGCCGATCAAATTTTGAGACAGTCCTTCTCCTTCTCCAGATCCTGCAACTTGGAAAATCTAGCTTAAGTCCGCATTAACCTGTTCCGCCTCCCTCTTCTTTAAATATAGAGAGAATTTCATCTTGCTCTCTGCCTCAATTAAATTTTGCTGCGGGATGATCAAATCTTCTCGCATTTTGAAATTCGCTCCTCCTCCCTTAGAATCTCCTACTGTTAACCTAAGTTTTTAAGTTCCACTAGACAGGGTATTGAGCTAACCTTTAATATGAGTAATTTTAGAAGAACAAGTGAGATCTCGGCTAGACAAAACTTTAACCCGATCAACATCTGCTAATTCTTCGATCTTTGCAACAATCTCAACTACACCAAATATCTCCTTTATCTTGCAGGAAAGCCAATAAATCTCTATTGTACTGAGCTTATAGTTGTTAATCATGGAGCGAAGTGCACTTAAGGATTGAGAAACTTGTACTTTGCTAGCTAACAAGTCCCTGGCAGAGCCATGATTAGAAATAATACCAATGATCACCTCTACTCCTTTGAGAATGCTCTCTCAGACCCAATTTTCCTTCAAGGTGCAAAAAAGACTTGCTAATAAAGTGGGGATGTTTTGCATAGGCATGGCTTCAACTAAGTCATCAGAAGTGTCACACATAGGAATGATAGCAATTACTACTGCATCAAGGTGCGCTACAACAAGAAGAGGTGCGTCATGTAGGGGTACTTCTATTTTTTCTATAGGGGCATCTTATTGATTTAAAGTTCTCTGTTCAGCAAAAGTGTTCAAATCCGCGATAGGCAAATCTTCAAATCATGTGCCATCTCCCATATCAGAATCATCAGAATGGTTGGGGCATCCATAGCAAGCCCTCTTGAAGTTTATCTCGAGGGATGATTGATCACAAGAATTTGTCATGGCAGATGATTAATCGTTGGGAGTCCGTTTATTTGTCTTTTTTATGCCTTTTGTTTCCTCCAAAAACCTTGGTTTTTCCTTTTTCAGACAACGATACCGAAAGTTTATCTTTGGCGTAACTTTCACTCATAACTCCTGAAATTTCAACGGCCCCGAAAACAAACTCACAAAGAGGGTGTAGATGATCAATAATGTAAACAGTTTCCCTTAAAAGCTACTTTGTATTCATTAGAGTTTGGTGAACCTTTACTACTGATTGATTTAAACAAGGAGTGCTGACTTTGATCCACCAGCTGCAGTAATCCCAAGACAAATTCCTTCATAATAGGAAGGAGGAACATAGAACTTAGCCCCTGTACCTCGCCTTTGAAGATCAGCACGGCCTTGTGCAAGCTGCATTATACTCCTCTGTTGCCAGAAGGCTCTGACAAAGCTTAAGCAATTAGATGGAGTCACTTAATCGAATCCAATTAGCGAGCAAATCAATTGGGGTAATAGGGCTCCAAAAGTAATTCGACTCCAACACGTACAGGAAGTACAGAGGACCGAATAGACAAAAGAAATTTAAAGTCCTCATCTAGTAACCCCTTGTCAATAGCATCTGGGCCATTACGAGAGTCTTCACGATAAGAGCTAGCTCTGAGAGAACGATATCTCCCATCCCTATAAACATGTCTAGCCTAGGGTAAGGAAAGTTTGGTACCAAGCAACCTAGCATAACGAATAAGGGTGGGAAAGTCACCAGGGAGTCACTATATGGGCGACAACGTTATCAATAGGGAAATAACTCCGCTAACCAACCTATTACATAATGGTTGGGAAAAATTGCGTTATCTTTACTAGGATTGTCTGGATGACTTGCTGCCTCCGCTAAGCCGTGATAGATATAGCCAGCACCATTGGAGCTAAAGAAGTTCGCTACCTAGGAGTCATCAATGCAGCCATTACAAATGTTTGTGCCCTTATGAATTCCTTACCATAAAGTAAGACAAAGCGAATCAACCAAAAGGCCAAGAAAGCATCGAGTTCACCCTCAGTTGTGACACTTAAGTTTGCCATTCGCTCTTGATGGGAAATTTAAACAAGACTCTAACCTTCGCTCTTGACACTTATGACACTTATGTTTCTTGCCCAAGACGTTCAGCATTAACCTTCTCAAGAACAGTGGCACTAAAGTAGTTCTCATAATCCTTGCTTTTATCAACAAATTTCTTCTTGTCATTCCTATGATGACAAAGTGTCTCTT
>NCQT01083953.1:8242-22371 GCA_002740465.1 Stenocereus thurberi | reverse complement strand
GATTTATATGACGTCTAGTGATTTATCGATTTATATGAAATATAGTGATTTATCGATTTATATGAAGTTTACTGATTCATCAATTTATATGAAGTTTAGAGATTTATCGATTTATATAAAGTTTTGATCTATCGATTATATGAAGTTAGTAAATAAATGTGGTCTATCGATCATATAAAGTTCAGAACTCATGTATATAGCTTATCGACTATATAACAATTATCAAGCATAGCAAGTTTAATGATTATATACCGTTATCGAATCGAGAAAGTTCATCGTGTATATAAAGCTTGTCGATTTAAATGTAATTTGTTGATTTTCTAAAGTTTATTGATTTATATGTAGTTTATTAATTATATATAGTTTATCAATTATATAATGCTATCGACTATATAAAGTTTATCGATATATATATATAGTTCATCGATCACATATATTCATTATTTATAGTGCTTGCATAGAAATGATATAGTTATGAGTGCTTATTTATTTGATTTCTAAGCATTTCGAAATGTTCTATCGATCGTCTGTTTCATTGACACGTCATTGGTTACATTGCATCAATTGGATTCTTAGCGTAACCAACTCAGTATTCCTTTAAAAGATACATGGAACCTTAACTTCAATGCTTCAAAGTGCAGTGTTTATTACTCTGTCAGTGGGCAGAGACTTTATAGTTCAATGTTTCATAGTTCTGCCAATAGGCAGGAGTTTCAAAGTTCAAAGTTCATAGTTATGCCGTTCAAAGTTCATAATTATTCCATTCAATGTTCATAGTTATGCTAATAGGCAAAAGTTTCAAAGTCCAAAGTTCATAGCTTTGCCGATAGGCAGAAGTTCCAAAGTTCAGAGTTCAAAGTTCAAAGTTCCTAGTTCTTCCAGCTCACAGATGATTCAAAGTTCAACGTTCCATACGTATAGTCCTATCGCATGTTTATAGTTCATCAATTGTGGTACAGTTCTGTAGTTCTACCCACAGGTAGAGAATTTAAAGCTTATATATCCTACAGTTCTGCTAATAAGTGTGTAAAGATTTAACTAATCACATGACATAGTATCTGCTTCACCATATGATTATTGTTTCATGTTTTATGACCTGTCCCTGTATAGTGTAGTGAAATCATTGGTGTAGTAACTTTATCGCATTGAGCATGATGATGGTTTTAATATTATTATTACATTCATATAGTTTATTACTTGACAGCATCTGCAATGACGTTTAATGACTATGTACGACATAAATTACATGTACGAAATAAGCCTTGATAATGTACTGAGCAAGGTATATAAGGTTTCAGTGATTTTCGTAACAGATATCCCAGCAAGTGGCATTTACGGGCTAAACCTCCTCTATTTTCATTGCGTTTATGCGTTCATATGTAAGTCTCATGGTATGTTTATTAAGTATAGCTACTTTCAAGTTCAAGCGGATGGTGCAAAAGGCTTGCATTGTGATTGAAACATACTGTACGACCAGTGAGTTCTTCAAAGAGAAGAAATTACGAACAGTTGTTGTAAGTTATTATCGCATTGAACGTATTGTTTTAGGAAAAAGGGGTTATCCACTGAGCAATAATCGCTCATTCCTATTTATTATTGTTTCCTTCCCAGATTTCTGAAATAACAGGTGAAAACCGATCTGCGTAAGTTGAGATGAAGTCATTGCTGCCTTAAGAGGAAAGCTATGAGATTGTATGTGAGCTGCGAAATGTACTATGATGTAACGATTGGAAATTTCTGTTCTTGTGTGCCTGTATTGTATTTTATTTAGAGTCGCTCTGTAAGGCTGTGTGAGCCACCCTCGAAATTGCCCAAAGCTGTACCTTTCATTGCCCATTTGTTTAAGCATTGAATGGAGTTGATTGTGATGCTCCGGGCGGGTGGTCCGTAGAGCTGTGAACTCCGGCGGGTAGCCGTTGAGTTAGTTGGGCGTTATTGCTGTGTTTTTAGTGCAGGGAATTTCTTGTAAGGCTTTAAGCCTGGAAAATGGTCAAAGTTTAGGGGAAACTCTGTCCGTTTCATTCCAGGATTTAAAGAAAAATATTAACACTCCTAGTAGGAGGGTTGGGGGCGTTACAAAGATTATACAAATGCGTGTGAATCTTGAGAATGACAGAAAAAATAATGTCGCTTTTTCACTAAAAAAAAGAGAAAACACATACGTATTGAATTAAATATTAAAAAATTATAGTAATCTTTGCTTAATCAAAATGGGTAAGAGTCAAGAATATCCTTCAAGTATTTTTATCTTTTTACTTTAAATTTGTAACTGATAAAATTATTTATAATTTTGATACGTAATTACTCCTCAATTGACATTTGACTTAGAGAAGTTCTTCACGTATATTACTGGAGTCCTTAACTATTAAAAATATTTTTAATACTTGACATATGTTTAATGTTATTTAGCTTATGAGGTAGGTGGATGCCTCTTCAAGCATATTAATATATTTGGATACTAAATGATGATAATTGAAATATCCATTCAACTTACTATGGGTGTCTTCATTACTCTTTTATAATTAAAATTACAGTTTATATTTCTAATCCTACTTTATTTTAAATTTATAACCGTTAAACTAATTGAATAAAGAAACAATTATTTAATATTCATACTTGAATATGGGTAATAAATAATAACCATTATTAATTAATTTAAGTTAATATTTAGTGACATCATTATGTTAAATTTATAAGTATTAAATTAATTGAATAAAGAAAAAAATCATGTAGTATTGATGTAAATGTAAGATAATTAATCGGAGACAACCAATAGGAACTTGCTACTTGTCAAAACACCGTCAACCTATTCAACCCATTCAATTTTATATTATATATATAATATGATATATGACATTTGTCAACTTCATTCAGTTATAGTTGAGCTTTGGAAGAGAAAGGGAATTTAGAGAGAGAAAATAATCTCTATTTAGAATGAATCAAGTTGAAAGTGGTTCCAACAATCTTCTATATATATAGGTCTTATTACAACAGAAGGAAATATCTCAACTAAATATCTCAGCTTGTAACTCATTCTTGATCCAGCTCTAATTCAGCTTCCTTCAACACTCCCCCTCAAGTTGATGGTGTGGAAGGATGGACAACCCCAAACTTGGCAATGAGTTTAGTATATTGATCAATAGGAGCAATCTGAGTGAACAAATATGTCACCTATAACTTAATCAGCACATATGAAGGAGCAATTTGTCCATCCTTTAGTTTGTCCCTAACATAGTAACAATGCTTTGTCCTTTCATAGAACACTGGATTAGCGACTATGTACAATTCCACCACAAACTCTCAAAAACTCTAAGTAACTCGAAACCTTAAAATCACCATCAAAACTCCAACTAATTACAAATCAACATTAATCTAATCAAAACTATTCATTGACTAACAAAATCAAAAATAAAATGATGAAGGTGATTAATAGAGAGTCCAGAATTCACCTTATTACCCCAAAGGAACAAAGTTAGGAAGAGATAGGAGGAGATCATGGCAGTTTAGGTGAGCAGTGGTGGCTATCCCGACAGTGCATCAGAGCAGAGGCAAGGGGTGAGTGCAGAGCAAGGAAGGGAATATGCGCGAGGCAGGGGGATTTGTTGTAATTTTCATTAGTTTTTAGTTTTATTAATTTTGATTCTATCTTCTTTCTAGATATGCCTTTAGTTATTATTTGGTTTTCCACTTTTTTTTAAAAAAAAAATAATTCCCCTTTAAGATTAATAAATATTTTGGCTAAATTTTGAGCAAGTATTTGGGCTATTAATAGTATTTGCGTGGTTTATTTGAAAAAATTATAAACCTTGCCCATATGCTTTTGGGGTTATTAATATTTTATTTACTTATATTATTGTTTTATTTCCATAACTCCTACATATATCTGCATTCTGTGAAAACCACAACTTTTACCCACCATTATGAATGGGCTAATTTTCATTTGTTAAGTTTAGATGAATTTATGTGGAACATGACTCGGTTTTATTTCAAGATTATCTTATCATTTCAACCTGCAATTGCATAAATATATCAAAGATTGAATTGAAATGCAATGTCAATGTAATTAATTAAGGTTGAGATTCATCAAAGCAATTAACGTGAATTAGGCTCGGGCTGTTATAGCTTCCCCCCTAAAAATAAGTTTCTTCCTCAAAACTTGAAAATTTGACAGAGGCCTTAGATTTACCTCAAATAAATTTGGGTACTTGTTTCTCATATTTTCTTCTGTCTCCCATAGGCTTCAAATGATGTATGGTTAGCCTACAAAACCTTAACTAGAGCAATGCTTTTACTTTTAAGCTGCTTGGCTTTGCAATCTAGTATTTGAGCGGGATGCTTTTCATAAACCAAATTTTTAGCTACTTCTGTAAGCTTTGTCACAATTGCATGGGTTGGGTCTGGACACTTTCAAAGTTGTAAAATGTGGAAAACTTTGTGCACATGTTGAGTTCTGGTGGTAAATTCAATCTAAAAGCCACTGGGTTTAACTTTTCAATGATTTCACAAAGTTTGATGTAATTAGGGCTCAACTTCCCCTGACATTAAACCTCCTAAGCCCCTTGACTAGGGATATCTTTAGGATTACGCTATCTCTCACCTGAAACTCAAATGATCTTCTCTTTCTACCAGTGTAACTTTTATGTCAATTCTGAGTAGCTTTGATATGTTCTTGAATCTACCTTATCTTCTTAGTGGTTTCTTGGATTACCTTAGGCCCTATAATCAATGCTTCATCTAGCTCACCCTAGCATAATAGTGTCCTATATTTCCTTCCATATAAGGCCTCAAAGGAGCCATTTTCATGGTGGACTAATAACTATTATTGTATAAAAACTTTAATAGAGGCAAATCATCTTCCCATTTCACTTGGAGATCAAGCGTACATGCCCTCTACATATTCTCCAAGATTTGATTCACTCTCTTAGTTTATCACTAGTTTCAGGGTGAATTGAACTACTAAAATTTAGTTTGGTCCCAAAACCTTGCTACAAGGCTTGCCAAAAACGAGCTTGAAATCTCTTGTCCCTATTAGATACTATTTCCCTTAGTATGCCATGTAACATGACAATTTCTTTGACATACGATGTGCTAGTGTCTATAAGCCCCAATTGTCATGAATTGGTATGAAATTGGCAGATTTACTAAGTTTATCAGCAATAACTCAAATGACATTCTTTTTCAAAGTAGAAAGAGCATAATCTCATAACAAAATCCACTGAGATTGAATCGCATTTACATATAGGAATTTTCAACAGGCTTATCGGGCATTCATGTTCAGCCTTCACCTTTTAGGAGGTCAAACACCTATCCACGTACTTTATAATTTTTCTTTTCATGTTATCCTGCCAAAAATATTGTCTCAAATCCGTATTCATTTTTGTTCATCCTGGATGTATAGAGTAACAAGTATCATGAGCTTCTTTTAAAATCTTCTTTTTTCAACTCTTCCTTATTTAGCAAAGATGGTCAATTTTGAAACCTCAAGGTTCCATCCTCATGTATCAAAAAGTCAGGTCATTTCTCCTCTGTGACATCCTATCTAGTATCATCCTTTTGACCTAAGCTAATCTCTTCTACTATGAAAGGTTACATCTCTACTACTGACAAAAACCCATTTGTTTGACTATGTGACACAAACTTAATACCCATATTTTTGAGGTCTCTCAAGATGCTAGGTTGGGTAATTATTATTGTCTTCAAACTGCTCTGGGCCTTCCTACTCAATGTATCTGCTACAACGTTTGTCTTCCCGAGGTGATATTGAATATGTAAATTATAATTCTTCAGCAATTCCAACCCTTGTTGTTGTCTCAGATTGATCTCTTTCTGAGTAAAGATATACTTTAAACTTTGATGATAAGTTTAAAACTTACAGGGAACCCCACATAGGTAATGTCTCCAAATTTTTAATGCAAAAAGCATTGCAATTAACTGCAACTCAGGGTTGGGTAATTTTTTGCATAATGTTCAAGTTGTTGAGAGGCATAGGATATTACTTTATCATCTTGCATTAACACACAGCCTAACTCATTCTTGAAGGCATCACTATAAATGGTGTATTTTTTACCCTCCACTAGCAAAGTGAGGATAGAAGTTGTAGCCAACTGCCTTTTCAAGTATTGGAATGCCTCCTCACATTGGTCTAACCATTTGAACTTAGTTGTCTTCTTTAGCAGGTTGGTCGATGCCAAAGCTATTTTCAAAAAATCTTTCACAAATCATGCACCGTATCCTACTAATCCAAGGAAACTCCTTATTTTTGCAATATGTGCCAGCGTCGGCCATTCAGTAACTACTTTAATCTTCTACGGGTCGACTTTAATTCCTTCTTTAGAAATAGAAAAGCCCAAAAAGTCACCTCATTCAACCAAAACTCACACTTCTTCAACTTTGAACATAATTGGTGTTCTCTCCAAGTCTGTAATGATCCTTAAATGTTTTCCATGGTCCTCCTTGTTTTTAGAGTATATCAGAATGTCATCTATAAATACCACCATAAATTTATCCAAGTGCAAGAACACAATCTAACCTCTTCCTAACTTTGTTATTTTCAGGTTGAGAAGGTGAACCCTAAACTCCCAATTAACCATTTGCACCATTTTGTGCTTGATTTTGTTAGTAAATGAATAGTATTGATTAGATTAATGTTAATTTGTGAGTATTTGGAGTTTTGATGGTGATTTTAAGGTTTGGAGTTGTTGGGATTTTGTGGGTGTTTATAATACTTTCTTTCGAATGTTTATTCCTTATGCTAGTTAAAACTCTTTTTCTTATGAAATTTTAACTCTTTTTCTTATGAAATTTTCTTTCTTTCTCTTCTTAGGTTCATTTCCTTATTGGTGAGGGGCATCCTAATAGGGTAGAAATTGTTTCTTTATTTTTTGTTGCTTTTGGAGATCAAAACATTGGGCATTAACCCATTTTCTTAAATAAGAGATTTCTATACCAAGTTTATCGATGAGATATGCTTTTTCAAGCCATGCAATATATTTTTCATTGATTATAAAACTTATCAAATATGGTAATTTATCATAAAACATACCAAGAATGACTTCATTATGCCTAATTTTGTAATAATATTGACTAAATTTAGCAATATAGTTTTTTAGATACCTCATATCCTAGAGCTATATCTTGTTAAACTTTCTCTGTCATTTTCTAGTTTTCTCTTCAGAATCAAGTTTAGCTATGACAAATTCACTTTCGATTTTCTTGCATAATTTTTTTCACATAGCAACTGGTATTTCATCATTCTTAACACATTTTTACCTTTTTCATCGAATGAGTCATACCAGTCAGCTACATTACTAGAAAAACTATGTTTGATATATTTAGAAAATTTTCAATAGTCTATCTGGTGTTCAAGTTTATGACACTATTCGTACCCCTCTTCTAATGCTCAAAAATCACTTCTCTATTATGAGCACCCTCGATATTTAAGACTTAACCAGTTGGTTGATCAGGGTAACACTAATTTCTTAAAAGGATGTAGTCGCCCTTGGGATGAACAAAAAAAAGGAGTGGTAATTCATTTTTATGTGTAATTTTACTGTCCATTTTACCGACTTTTTGGTCCTAGGAATATATTTTTATTAAACAATAATGCATATTTTATGTGATTTTTAGGTGAAGAATAAAATAAATACATTAATTGGGCATGATCAATCCGACTTGATTTTGTCAAAGCTCAAATGCATGCAATGTCTAGAGACCCAACTCCAAACATATTATCACAAGGGTTGTCCCATAAAAGCATATCAACTCTCTTCTTCCTCTCACCTTCCACATATGGGCCAAATGCTAGTTTTTAGAGGTCTAAATGGTTGACCAATTCAGAGTACCCAATGTATGAAGAAGCTTGACCCAACATTTAGCAAGACCTCAATAATATAGCACCTCAACTCTCCCATCTTCTCTCTATCTCTAAGTAACTCTTAATGTGTAGGCCTGTGCCTTTTGGTAACTCAGCAAGTCAGTGGCCCAGTCCATTTTGCCTCATCACATGTCTACCTAAATAACATGGGTATGCTCTTCCCATTTCTATGGTCCAACAGTCCACTTTTGTTTTTTTCCTTCTCCAATCATTGGGCTCGAGCCACTTGTTTTGCTCTAGACGATTTTGCCCAATTTTGCTATATCCAATTCCCTTCTCTCACAGAGGTCCTAGCTAGTCAAGTTGAATGAAATGCACGTGAGTAAATTCTTGCAATAAGGACAAGTGGCTGACAGGACAACCAAAGCTCCAACATCTCAACTTTGAGTGAGTAAAATGGCTGGAGTAATTAGAGCCGAGAATTATTTTCAGCAACAAAGATGGGTTGAAGCTTCACTCCAAAAAAGGGCCAAGAGCTAGTGCATTTTCATCATCCATTCTTCTAAGCATTCTTCCATTCTCTCATCTTCTTTCTTCAATATTTTTCTAAAGAAAGTAAAGAGTCTTTTATAAGACAAGACCATTTGGATTAAGAAGTTCAGGGAAAAAAAAAAAAAGCTTTGTTTACTATTTTGCTCATCTCTTTTTACCTCGTTTGTGAGTTAAGTTAGAGAATTTATGCTTAATAATATAGTTTTGCATAATTGAGTATCAAAGTTTGGACATAGGAAGTGCAATACACACTAACTGAGAGTATGACTAGACTAACCTCTATGATGCTTTCAGTAATTATGGCTGACTAAATTACTTTTCTAGAATTAGGATGTATCCTTAACTAATAATACTATTGTTTTATTAACTTTGTTCCAGGTTATTTTTATCTCTTATATTGCAAAATTTTGAGCTTTTATTTGATCCTAGCTTGTTTATGCATATTATTACTATAGCTATTTCATGTTGATTTCAATGGTTTGATTTGCTATCTCTTTCATATATGAGACTTCGTCGGCTAATATAAAATCATGCATTTGTGCTTAAAAGTATGATTGTTGAATTTGAATACTTTATGTTCGAAATTAAATGAGTTATGTCTAATATGAATAATTCTTGCTAACTACTAGATAGGTTGTATCATATATTATAATTTATCTTTTTAATACTTAGCCTAATGCTTGTAGCTTAGGTTGAATAAATGACTAATTGAACCTCCATTTGAGTTAGCAATTCAATATTTAAGTTGTTGATGAAATCTAAATCCCTAGATCTTTCTTTGATTTGATTCCTCTATATTCTCTTGACTTGTTTGTTTTTCTTTCGTTTCTTAAGTAGTATTTGAATTGAATGCCTCTCTTGAATAATTATTTGGTTTAATTGCAAAACGTAAATTTTAGATTACTACCGTTCTCTTTCGGATATTATACTCATAAACTCACGATGTACAACATTTTGTGAGCTTCCAAGTATTTGGGTCCATTTTTAAAACTTAAATATCTACATCAAGTTTTTTTTTTTTTTGGGCATTGTTGCCGAAGAGTGGTTTGTAATTTTTTTTATTTTTTTCCTTTAATTATGTTATTGCTTTTTCTTTGTTTTGCTTCTTTTTCTTTTTCTTTAATTAATTATAAAATAAAACAAAGTGTGGATCTTGATTTGTTCTTGCTTGGTTACTCTTGTGGTATAAGTGTGCTATTCTTTTGTTGTTTGTGGGTTATATATATGATAGACAATCTTTGTTCTTATATCTTGAAGGATAATCTTAAAATTAAACGTTTTCTTTGCAGGATAATAGTTAAGAAATGTGAAACTAAGAAAAAGATGTATGAAAAACATAACCCAACTCCTAGGCACTTAAAGGAGTACTTTACTCTCGCCACTTATGATTCGCCTACTAGATCACGTATGCCTGCTATCACTGAGAATAAGCATTCCCTAGTTCAAATGCTCACATCATTTTATAGGCTAAGTCTGAAAAACCGTCAAAGTATGTTGATGCTTTTTTAGTGGTATGTTCCAATGTCTTAAAAAATAATGTCTCTAATGATGCTCTTTGTTTGCGTCTTCTCCCTTTCTCTTTGAAAGATAAAGTTAAGGTTTGGTTAGATACTAAGACAAAGATCACCACCTCGCCCCATGCAAAAGGAATTCTTAAAAAAGTTTTTCTCTATTGGTAAACTGATTGCCTTGACACGTGCTATAACTACTTTCACACAAAATAAAAATGAGCAATTGCAAGAAAGGTTTAAAGAGTTGTTGCGAAGAGCTCCTCACCATGAGGTCCCCATGTGGTAACTCATCTAAAGTTTTTATTTAGGCTTTGATGAGTACAATAGGCAGATGGTTCATACATCTTGTGGTAGTAGATTTTTACATAAGACTCCTAAAAAGGCTTGGGAATTGCTTGAACATTTAAGCGAACATTCACATTTGCATACTACTTGCTCACATTCTGATTTTCCTAGGTTGTTGGTAACTAAAGGGGAATTTACAAGGTTTCATATTTAGTTAAAATTTCTAGTAAAGTTGATGCTTTATCTAAGAAATTTGATCAATTGTTGTGCATGAATAAAGTGTCTAATGCCCATCTTATGCAAGATCTGTGTTCAATTCGTGCTAGTCTGTTGCATGCTTCTTTTGATTGTCCTTGTGTTGTAAGTCTAACTACGTGACTGAACAAGCAAATGCTACCTATAAACTTCCTTCAACTATTAATCCTTATTCTAATGCAAATAATCATGGTTCGAAGAATCATCCTAAGTTTTCATGAAGCACCAAAACATTGAGAATCCTCAAGCCCAGTCCAGTAGAAGTACCCCTCCTAGTTTTCAAAACCATAGATATACTCTTACTACATCTCACCAAACTCTCTCTAGGAGCTCTGACTTAGAAAATGTAATTTATGCTCTTGGTACTTTGACTTTTTCTGTGCAAAATGTGGGCTCTAAGGTTAAAGGAATTGACTCTAAAACGCATGTTGTTGAATCCCACTCACAATCTCTAGCTAATTTAGAAGCTCAACTTAGATAATTAGCCATAGTTGTAGGTAAAAGAGAAGGAAAACTTCCTAACCATTGCACACAAAACCCTTTAGGCAAACAATTTAAACAATTGAAAGCTATAATGGTTCTTATTAGTGGTAAAGAAGTAGACAATAAAGTGAGTGAAAAAGAAAACATAAAGAGGAAAGACGTACGATCATTGAGAGTGACCTTGAAACTGAGAAAGAAAATGATCCATCCCCTTTTCCTATTGTGTGTGACCCTATTATTACATATCAAGAAAAGAGTTCCTTACTCTCAAGCTTTGGATATGCAACATTCCTTTCTAAGTAAGACAAGGAAAGAGATGGCATTCTAAAGTCCTTTAAGCAAGTTAAAGTCAGTATTCCCCATCTGAAAGCAGTTAAAGAGATCCCAACTTATGCAAATTTCCTTAAAGGAAAGCACTTTTATTTTAAAAACATCTAAAGAAGACAAGTCTAAAACGATTCTTCTAAGTGAACTAGTGAGCCCAATTTTAGAATTTAACACTCCACCTAAGTTCAACTCCTACTATTTCATGCTATATTGATAATCACATAATTAAAAGAGGACTCTTAGATTTGGGTTTCAGTGTTAGTTTGATACCATATTTAGTTTACTTAGAGTTAGGATTGAGTAACTTGAAACCTCATGACTGTAACCTTTAGCTTGCTACTAGGTCAACTAGGATGCATAGGGGACAGATAGATGATGTCTTGGTTCAGATTGATAAAGGGATATTTCCTATTGACTTTATTGGGTTGAACATTGACCCTACTCATTCTTCTAAGCATATCACTCTTATTTTAGGATGTTCCCTCTCTAGCCACAGCTCATGCCACCATTAGTTGTAGGTTAGGAGCGATGGATGTCTCAATCATGAATATGAGGGCTAGATGTAACGTCTCTAAAGCTTCTTCTCAACTTGTGTTTGATGATGAATCTGAATGCTTCTCTCTTAATGTGAATGATGAAATGATTGAAGAGGCTGTATGCCATTATGAGTAAAGATCCCTTGCGAACTTGTTTTTCCTAGGGGAACTTCGCCTTGTTTAACTTCGAAAGTGTAGTATCAGATGGATTCTACTCTTGATTCCATTTCCTATCTTGAGTCTTCCTCTTGTGTGTCTACTTATTAATTTCTCTTGCCTCTAGCAAGTTCTCCGATGACCCTTCACCTAAATTTGAGTTGCAACCTCTCCCTAACTTACTCAAATATGTGGCTTCAAGCCCTAAAGAGACCTACCTATAATTATGTCTTCTCTTTTATCTTGTAATTAAGAGAAAGAGTTGGTTCATGTCTTGTCTGGTCATAAGTATGCAATTAGATGGTTGGTTGCTAACTTGAAAGGGATAAGTCCAACTATTTGCGTGCATAACATTCACTTGGAGGACAATGCCAAGCATGTTAGGAAAATGCGATGTTGGTTGAACTCTCACATGAAATAAGTGATCTAAAAAGAAGTAGTACATCTTTTAGATGTAGGCATTATCCAACCCATTTTTGATAGTCAATAAGCTAGCCCAGCTCAAGCAGTCCCTAAGAAATATGGTATAACTATGGTAAAGAATAATGTAGACTAGTTCCTACTAGACAGACCACATCGTGGAGGTTATCGATTGATTACATGAAACTGAATTTTGTTACTAGAACTGACCATTTCCTCCTCCCCTCCATTGACTAAATTTTGGAAAAATTGGGCGGATAAAGTTAATACTATTTTCTAGATGGGTATTTTGGTTACCTATTTATTGTGAGGACAAAGATAAAACGACTTTCACGCCACAAAAATGATATTCATCTCCGACGGAAAAAGCAACAGAAAAGTGGGCCATCAGACTCACCGTGAATTTCCGACGAAATCTCTGATGGATTTCTTTGGGTTTCAAATTTCCGACGGAAAGTCCATTGGGGTTTTTTTCCATCGGAATCTCCGACGGAAATTCTGATGGAATTCCATTGGAAATTAAAATTCCGACGGAATTTCCATCGAAAATTGGCAAATTTTTTCAAAAAATTTTTCTGGGTCTTCTATGAAACTGAGCGAGGGAAGAGAGATTTGTGAAGAGAGAGCGAATGCGAGGAGAGCAAAAACAACGAAGAGGGAGAAGAAGGTAGAGGAAAAAGTGTGAAGATTATTAGTGATCGGTGACGGAATTTGCCGCTTTTTCTATTCGCTGGTAAATTCTTCATTCTCATCCATTTTACTCTTTAAAAATGAAATTTTTGAGTTGATTGGTGTTTGATTGATTGCTTTGTTGTTTATAGAGTGAAAGGGTTGAACCGTCACCTCTGTCATGCCATCGGGGCCGCCCCTTATGGATGTTATGAATAATTTTAAATTTAGCACTTTTAATTTTTAGACATAAAATTTGTATTTACAAGTCATTATGTATCTTGTTTGCGATTTTTTTAAAAATTTTAAACCCACATATATATGTATAATTAGCTCAAAAAAATACATTATTGTTATTATTAATTTAAATTCATGTTATTGAATTTTTTTCTTTCTTTTTTTTGAGACCAAAAAAAAATTCCGACGGAATTTCCGACGGAAACCGTTGGAAATTCCGTTGGAATTTTTTTTCAAAATTTAAATTTTTTTTCAAAAATTTCCTTCCACAATTCTGTAGATCCTGACAACCGGCCGACGGAATTTCCGACGAACAATTCCGTCGGAATGTAATCTGCGACAAGCTAATTCCCGACGGGCGTTTGTCCGTCGTACTTTTCGTCGGAGTTTGACTTTTCTGTCGGAATATTCCCATTTTTCCGTCGGAGATACCAAGCATTTTAACATGGCAGTCAGGTACCTTGGCTTGGATGAGAATGCCCTTCGGGTTGTTTAATGCACTTTTCACTTTTCAAAGATACATGATGACCATTTTCTGGTTATATTGATAATTTCTAGGGGTGATAATAGATCGGGTTAGCATCGAGTGAACCATCATCTGCATCCATCACCCACTTTCATTTGCTTCATCTAATCCATCTATCATCCACAAAGATCCGATCTAATCCATCTATCCATCCACCATCCGTGAGTGAAACGGGTGGATCGGTTGTAAATGGATGATGAAAGATTATGTATAATACGTTAGCAAATTTAAAAGAAGTTTTGCCTTTTGAAAAGTTTAAAAAAGATATTTTAGGTACAATAAATGAGTAAATATCATATTTGTTATATTCATTTGGCGAAAATCATAAAATTAACAATATAATCGTCCAAAAAATTGGT
>NCQT01083914.1:93-10810 GCA_002740465.1 Stenocereus thurberi | reverse complement strand
GATTTGTTTTGTTCATTTCGTGATTTTATTATTAGGTTACCTAGATCTCGTTTTACTTTCTTTATTTTGGTATTGACTCTTACTTAGTCATTTCGTTTTACTTAGTCATTTTGTTTAGTTGATTTGATTTGTTTAGTTGATACTTGCTTAGTCATTTGTTACTTAGTCATTTCATAACTTTATCTTGATATCGATTCTTACTTTCTTTATTTTGGTATCGTTTTACTTAGTTTAGTCATGTTGTGAAAAAATTCAAAAATCCAAAAAAATGGGAAAAGCCAAAAATCCAAAAAAAAATTATAAAAACTTCAAAATCACTAAAAATGGAAAAGCTTAAAATTGAAAAAAAAAAAAGAAAAACTTGAAAACCACAAAAAAAAATTGAAAATCCAAAAACCCATAAAAATTGAAAATTAGAAAACCACTAAAAATTGAAAATTTCTAAAAACTTTAAAAACTTAAAAACTTCAAATGCCAGTTTTTTATTTCCCGCAATATGAGCGTGAACCTTTCTGGCATTATCTTTCAAGGCTTAATGATTATCGTACTCAATTGAAACATAATTTGAAAAATGAAAAATTTATGATGTCATTGTTATGGGTCTAAATGCTGAGTCGAGGTGTTATGTTGAATCAATTTGTCCTGGAAGTTTAATAGAATTATTATCTAAAACTCAAAATGAGGTTGGGATTTCTTTGAAAAATTAACTTGGGAAACCTATGTGTTTGAACAAGCTAACGAGACTTTTAGATACCCCACTCATAGAGAGTATGATTTTCAGGCTAATTCTTATCGTTCAGACCACTTTGTGAATTCATATGACCCATCTTATTATTGTGTGCCTCCTGTTTTGTGCGATTGTTGTGAATCTCCTGATCATGATGCTTATGTTTGTCCTTTTCGTGCTTATGTTGATGCTATATGTGCAAGTTTTGAAAAGAAAATTAATGATATGACTGATCAAATGATAGAGACTATGAAAGTGAGAATTGTTGCTTGTTCTCCATGCTTTAATCAAAATAGGGAGACTATAGAGAGCCTGATTCTAGTTTAGGATCTCCTAAACCTGACATTAGTCTCTACGATGAGTTTAAACCCTCTTATTCTGCTAGGCCTGATTTAAATGAACACATGTGTTTGCCTAATCTAGAACAAGAGAGTAATCACTCTATGTCTCTATCAACAGACCTTGCACCCTGCACTAGCCCACCGAAAGAAGTCACTGAAGACATCTTAGTTTATTTCTACCTATCCACCACTCTGAGCGACTTTTGTGAATTTGAGGTATTTGAACGATCTGATACTATTAATGAGTTAGAAATAAGCATCACACCTGAAGTTGAGCCTCATGATTTAGATAAGTCACAGGAAGTTATTTCACAGGAGTTATGTGATGAGGTAACTGAATTCACTATTTTGGACTTTGATGATGATATTCTTTATGCAGAATATGAATCTTTCTCATGTGGATTTGATGTTAATCTGGGTTTTCATGTTGAGTATAAATCATTCTCTTTTGATCCCATCATTCATGCCCTTCTGTAATTGGATGATAATATTCTATATATGGAATATGAATCTCTTTCTGGTGAGTTTGATATTCATGGAAGTTCTAATGATGGTTTTTGTGCTGATTATGAGTCCTTCTCTTTTGATCGCATCCAAACTGACTTTCTTTTTGAATATTACAAGTCTGAATTTGTTGAGTCTGAGATCATTGCCACTACGAATTTTTCTTTAGACCAGACTCTTGCGCATATTGGACTTAACAGACTTGTAAAATTTGCACCTCCTATTTTGCCTAGATTGTTTGTCTATGCCAATATAGTTTCTAGGCTAATGACCTCAATGCTGACTTGTTCTGAGTATGTTTATTTCCTTTCTGATTGGGCCCAACGGTTTGATAAGTTGAAGTGAACCCTTACATATGCTTTATTGGCTTAGTGGATGTACTCTTTCTGGCTCCAACTCACTACTTTTCACTATTGCTATATTATTGAGCGTTGGGCTTCTTTGTTAGATGAGTTGCTACATGCTTTGACGAGTTTTGATTTGAGTTGCAGTTTTCAGGTTAATATGGAGTGGCTGATACTCCATAAGTCTCATGTTGCATCATTTTCGTGAGGCATAGTTTGGGTACAACCTGTATCCAACCTGGTATGATCGTTCTACCCTCTCTTCTTCTCTTTTTCATTTCTTTTCTTTATTTTTTATACTTAGTTATGGATATTTAAAACTATGAATTGTGATGGGTGATCTATCTTGAGGAGCAATTTGGGATATGTTGAGCCGTGTAGGCTACGATCACCCTAGGTTGTATTATGATTTTGTGAATACTTGTTAGTTGTGGATATCTAGGGTTGTTTTTATGTTTCACTTTGTTTTGTTTCTTTAGTTTGGTGAGTTTTGGTTTTTCTTTGGTTTAGTTTTTGTTTGATAGTTTCCTTTTGTTCTCTTTTTGGTGTTTTAGTGACTTTGTTTTGGTCTTTCATTTTGTTTTTCTTTTCATTTGCCTTTTCTCTCGTTTTAGGTTTTTTTTTGGGTTTTTTGGGATTTATGAGGTCATTGGTTTTGGTTTTGAGCTTATTTTAGTGAATATGTGTGTTTTGGTCTAATTTTGATTTGTTTTGTTTGGTTTTGGTCTTTGTTTGTTTCAATTTGGATGTGTTTTGTTTTGCTTTCTTTGGCGTTTGGCGATTTTAGTTTTTGTTTTTTGTATTATGTGTGCTTGCTTTGGTTTTAGTTTTGATTTTTAATTGTCATTTTGGTGATCTTATGTTTGGTTTTGCTTGTGATTTTTATTTGTGTCCTAGTTTGTATATATTCGTGGTTTCATGTGGTTTTATGGTTGTATAGCTGATGTGATCGCTTTTTAGTACCTTAGTTCCCACAATGAGAAAATTGTGAAGTTTTGGTATAGGGGTGAGGTGCCCTTTTTTGAAAATTTTTGAAAAGATCCAAAAAAATTTTCGTTTTGTTTTTAGGAATGTTTATATACTGTTTGATTAGCTTGAATCTCCTGTGCCTAGGTTATTAGCTTGTGTATAAATAAGATGTGCATGATAGGTCTCCAACCTCAGTGTGACATTCTAAGCCCTAGTTCTAACTCCAGTGCTCAGTATAGATTGTATAATCCAGTCCTTGTTTATTCCTTCAACATCATCTTTAGGTATTAGGCTTCCATGAGTGATTCTTCGATGAGCCTGTGACACGATTACTTTAAAAAAAAAAGGTGAAAAAAAGTGTACTATGAATAAGAAGAAAAAGAAAGAAAAGAAATTAGATGGAATAAAATTTGGAATGACAAGTATCCCTTTGAGGCATACGCTACTAGGTGTTACCCTTTGATGCACGTACTACTGGGTGTTATCCTTTGAGGCAATATTGCTACTGGAAAAACTTGCTTCCAAAGTTAGTATGATAATAATATAGTTGTGCCAGTCAAGTGGGATTGAGTCTAATTCTGGTAAATCTAAGCCCTGGGATGATGATACACTTGCACATGAGTATGGGGATGGATTCAGAATCTTGATGTGAAGGGGGATGAAGAATTAGTACTCTGATGTCATTTAGGAGGTAGAGGACTTTGAAGTATATTCTGTGCATATGCAGGTCAATAACTTGGTTACATGGGCGATTTAGTTGATTGAAACGAGTGCATATTTTTCCCCAATTCTGTACATATTAGTTTTGAAAAAAAAAACTAAAAAGATTTTCTTTTATTTTTGGAATAATTTTTGCAGGTAATTCACCTGAAAACCCTCACGAGACCTCACTCGTCCACTTGGAAGATCGAGGGGTTTAAAGGACTTGTTGCATACGCTAAATGCAAGCGTGATTCCTACGACAGTGAGTTAGGATTTTCTTTTTCTTATTTTATATTTCTTTTAGGTAGTTTAGCTATTTTACTCAAGGACGAACAAGACCTTGGTGTGAGAGTATTTGTTCGTGCCAAAAATGTGTTATTTTTACAATACTTTTATACCTGATTTATACTCATTATAATTACTATTATGAGGCTTTTATTTGATTTTATTTTGCTTTGTAGGTTTTGAATAAATATGGAAAAATGGAAGGAAATGCGGGAAAAAGATGACGGACATGTCGGGAATGAAAAACTAGGCCAAATAGACTCGAACCCAACCCAAAAGCCCGTTTGTTTAGCCCAAGAAAAAAATATAATAAAACTTGATTCCCTCCCCAGCCCTCACATGCACAGCACGTGATCATATAACTCCCCTTATTCTTTTCTCATTTTCTCTTTCTTCTTTTCGGTTCCCAACCCCCCGAAAGAAACCCAGAACCCCGACCCCTCACACCATCTTCTCACCTTCATCCTCATCTCTTCTCACTCTCTCTCTCTAACGCATCTCTTTCTCTCTCTTGAACTCACAATACCGCACCACCATCACCATTGACGCTCCTTGAACTGTCAGCACACCACCATAGTCGTCCCTCATCTCCACCATCCACGTCGGTGTGAAATCGAACGTGAAGCAGTGAGAAGGACTCGGTATAAATTGAAGACAACAACACCGGGAACGTTAGGTAATTTTAGGTTTTTAAGTTAGGTCTAATTTCAGCTTTAGGTTAGTTTTAGTCTTAATTTTGTTTCCATTCAAGCTATTCGAATTTCAGGGTAAATTTCGGTTTTAGGTTGTGATGTTAGAATGGATTTTGGATTTCGAATTTCATGTAATACTACTACAATTTTGAGTTTCCCAGTAGTAATTCACGAATTTAGTTTGATTTTGCAAGATGACGATATGGTTGAATTTTGGCGGCAACCCCCCTTCCCTGTTCGGTTTATGCGCTATTGGGCTGACTCTAGTGTTTAACAGCGAGAGGCGAGGTTAAGGTTGGTCTGGTGGTGTTGGCTGTGGTTAAATTTCTCCCCTATGCCGAGTTCAGACTTTCCCTATCTTGGGTTTTCCCTTTGTTCCTTTACTTCTCTTTTAATTGCTTCAAAGCCCTGTTAAGAAGACGAGCAGCTTAATCTGGTTGTTGAATGGTACAGTTGATTAGCTTCATTTGAACTAGGTTGAATTATTAGTGTTATCGGTGCATAGGTTCGATTATTAGGTATAATTAATGGTTGGTTTTGATTGTGTTGATAGTATGGTTTCGGTTTCATGGATGGAATCAGATGGTTGTGATGATTCGGTTTCATGGTTGGCTTTGATTGTGGCTGATGGAATGGTGTGGACTGAGTGATAAGTGGTTTGAATGGTTTGCTTAGTTTGCTTGAATGATATAGTGGTTGTTTAGCTTGCTTAGTTTGCTTGAATGGGATCTGATAGTTTGTTTGGCTTCACTAATGTTGAATGAAGGTTTGCTTAGTTTAACTTCATTAATGTTGAATGATTATGATGGTTTGTTTGGTTGATTGAATGCTGATCTAAATTTAGTTAAGTTGATTTAGTAGTTGGTTGATTAGTTGATGTGAGTAGTTTAGTGATTTAGTTTAAATGGTTTCGTTGATTACTTAGGTTTTGAACGGTTTTGATTGTTCGAAGGTTTTGGTTTGGTTTGGTTGGTTGAACGCGTTTAGTAGCTTGGTTGATTACTTAGGTTTTATAATGGTTTTTTCTTCAAAATTACTGGCTTAGTTCTTCTTGTTGAGGTCCTATTAATCACTTAGTTGAAATTTTCTAGTCAAGTTTTCCCTTAGGTTTAGGTAATATTAATTTTAGAAATTTCAATGACCTAAATCTTTTCCGTCGTCCCCGAACGACCCTCAAGTACTACAACGAAAGTTGTATGTTTGCAGCTTTTTTTCATCACGCAAAATATCCCTACAGGAATTCCCTTGATTTTGAGGACAAGCGGGTGGTTATTGAGGACTTGATTGAGAAGTGACATATTCCATTGTGATTGATTTATAATAAAAGCATTGACTTTTGCCCTTGGTTGGGGTATTCTTTCTCCGTTAAGTTCAATGTCAATTAGGTTTCTATTTTCTACCCAATTGTCATTCGAAAAAGAGATTTCTTCACCATTTCCAACTTTACATATAATTTCTAGTTTGAGTAGAGCTCAACTTCTCAAGATGCATTTCCATATTGGTGACTATGTTGACCTCTATTTGCAAGTAAAAAAATTACAATCCTGGAGATACTTAGATGTCATATCTTGCACCCATAGGCTGGGGCTCTCAGTGAGAATTTTTCATGCCAATTTGCATTGGAAAGCTTTGTCAGTAGCCTCTGTTTTACATAGCCCAAGTCCTCCTGTACTTTTAGGTAGACAAATCTTATCCCAAACGATCATTGGTAGCCCTTTCTCAATGTGAGATTTGTTCTATAAAAAATCCCTATTACATTGATCCATGAAATTGGTTGTTTTCTTGGGTAACTGGAAACATTGCATTGTATGAGCTGGTAATGATTCAAGGTGAGACTGAATCAGCACTGATATGCCTACTTTCGATAAGCAGTTGGCCTTCCAGCCTTCTAGTTTTATCGTTGCTCTATTGCTAATTTCTTGAAAGGGAACATTCGAAGGATCCCCTTGGAAGATTGGACAACCTAAATCATTACCTTAAGATTCTTTTCGATGGATATTAAAGATAGTAGTTAGTAATTGCTTTTTGGGCAGACGAGGCCTTACGAGAGAAAGTCAAGACATATTTATGATAGTTAACCAACTGCCCTATTGTAGTGCAGAAATAATCTAGTACAAATTTTAGCTTATTACAAGCTTCTGAGTTAGCTTTACAAAAAAGCATGCAACCACATGCAAAGAGTAGACAAGGAATCTTAATATCCTTTGGGCTTAATTTAATTTTTACTTGCTAGAATTAGCTTCTAAATAGAACATATGATTAAGTGCATCTATGCACAAAATGAAGATATAAGGAGAAAGTGGGTCGCCTTGTCGAATCCCTCTCATGGGTTTAATTAACCCATTTGGTTCATCATTAACAATTAGTGAATATGAAACTGACGATATAAATTCTTTAATCCATGCATTCTATGTTGCGTGAAAACCCATTTCTTGGAGCACTATGATGACAAAATCCTATTCGATTCTGCCATATGCTTTTTCAATATCCAATTTGATAGTTGTCCAAGCCATCTTGGTTTTCAAGTTTCTAAATTTATGCATAATTTCATATGTAAGCATAATGTTGTCATGTATTGATCTTCCCAATATGTATAAAGCTACTTTGGAATAGTGAGATTAATGTGTCAAGAAGGGGTCTCAGCTCTACAAACTAGTATTTTGGAAATGACTTTATAAATAGTAGAGCACAGACTAATGAGTCTGTACTGGCTTGTTTGTCCAAGGTTAGGCACTTTGGGAATAAGAGTTATGAAGTATGATTAATTTCCGTCAATATCTTTCCATTGGTAAAGAATTCAATAACACTTTTAAAAAGGTCATTTTTAATAATATGCCAATAATTTTTGAAGAATTATGCACAAAAGCCATTAGGTCCTAATGTTTTATTCGAGCCTATTCTAAAAAGAGCAGTTTTTACTTGCTTCAAGTTTGGTAATTTAATGAGATCTTGGTTATCAAGATCTGACAGAATTTTACATAGACCCAACTCGAGAATAATTCTACTCATGCCATGAGCCGATTTAAATCTGTGGGCATAGTCTGAGCTGAATTTGTTGGTGATCATTTTTTGATCGTCAATCCAGATACCACATTCATCTTTGGTCTTCATTATCAATTTTTTCTTTCTCCTAGAATTGGCTCTAGATTGGAAAATCTAGACTTTCTATCCCATTCACCAGCCATCCTTTCCTAGCCATTTTTTCCCGATATTTTTGATTAAAAAGGAGGCGCTTCTCTTTCTGTTTGAGGAGTCAATGCAACCATGCATTAAGTCTATGGTGGTTGGGATCATGTAGAAGTTTCCGTTCCACATAATCACTTTTACAAGTGTTTTCTGCCAATTTGTCATAAGTATTGCCTAGAAGTTTTTTGGTCCACTCCTCCATCTCAATTTTGACATTTTTGAGTTTTTGCATAGCTTTCCATGCTTTAACAATTATGGTATTGACATTCTGGTAATTACACCCAAAATTCTGAAATCTAAATGGGAATGCGTTGGTTCGTGAACGTTGAAAGGTGTTGGACATCATAATGGAGCAATGATTTGAACATGTAAAACTTCCATGGACTTCATGGGCACTTGGATACAAGGAAGCCCAGTCATTTCTAACAAAAGTTCGATCTAGTTGTTCATAAACTAATTGTGTGTGCACCCCTTTTCCCATGTAAAAAAATAACGTGACACTTGCAAAGTCTCCGCATTGATACAAGAAAGGAATCCGAGAAGGGGTTAGCATCTATCAGAATGTGGGGCTGTCCCCCCTCCCCAAACTTTGTCATTTGGACAAGCTAGCTCGCAAAAGTCTCCAATAAGACACCAGGGGATATTGATAATAATGTTCATTTGGGAAAGATGTTTCCAAAAATCATCCTTGTCCCTATTTTGAGCTAGATCATAAACACCAGAAATAATAGAGTTCTGTGCTTTTTCTGGGTCATGAACTAGCATATGAATCTCTCTTTGTTCCTTAATTAAGATCGACGCATGGATGTTACCATTATTCCAAAGTACTGCAAGGCCTCCTGAGTGGTTACTTGGGAGGATGTATTCAAAATGTTCATAGCCCAATAGCGGGAGAATTCTTTATATATTAGTTTCATTAACCATAGTTTCCAATAGAAAAACAATATCAGGTTTGTGAGTGCTTGTCAGGAATTTAATTTCCTGAATAACCTACGTTTGCTTAACTCCTTGTGTGTTCCAATGTATGATTTTCATATTAATACAAACATAGGAGGATTCCCTTTACTAGGGATATGGTCATGGAATAGCTAATGTAAATCAATTGTGTACAATCCAACCTACTAAGCATAAAAACTTTAAAAGGACTATATGCTTTAAGATTCAAAATACCAATCCCGAAGAATTTCTACAGAATAGCCTTGGAGGGCAAGGCTGAGATAAAATAGGCGAATCCACTTCCTTAACATAAGCAAATCAACATAAACCATTCATGAACAATAATCACTCCCTAAGCAAGGTTGCTTACAGCAGGGTCATTGATCATGATTATGGTTGCACAAATAGGGGACTCCTATGATAATGCAATTAGAATTGCTCCCAATGTTTGACTTATAGAATTTGAGTGCCTAAGGGAATAAGGGAACAGTATATATACACAGAAAAATTACTTTTATGATGCATTGGTTTCTGAAAATAGCAACTTAAACACAAAAAATTATCTGGGCCGAGGGCATTCCGAGTAAAGGCCTTGGAAATGCAAGACTGATTCATGTGTTCTTGCATTTCTCTCACAATAATAGATATAATAGCAAACAGTGAAGCCATCATGCTGGGATTAAGATCAGATAATACTACCTCAAATATATTGATGATAGGAATGGCTTGCTTAAGATAAACATATGATGCCTGGCAAAAGGAAAAAAACAAAACCTTAAAATTAGTGTAGACAGAGTTCAACAAGTGTACGACATTTTCCAACTGAATTTAAGGGCCACAAGTGTACAGCTTTCGCTATAGTACTAGAGGGTCATTTCCTCAAGGACGATGGATAGAATTAGGCCACTAACTACAGAAATAAAGTAATCTATCATCATTCTAAACTAATTAAAACAATAAACAACTACCGTTAAATAGATCTACTTCTAAATAATCCCTAACTATTCACAAACTCTAATAGGATCTAAATGATCTTTAAACTAGATAAAATACCAAACCAAACTCAACCACATTATTTCAACTAACAACAAATAATATGATACTAGGCAAGCTATAATATAGGGACTTTTAATCAAAATCAAGATTGACATAATGAGAACCCAAACTAACCCTCACAAAGCTAGGAATATGAATGGGCATCATAATCTGTTAAAACTGGAAACAATAGGAGAAAACACAGTCACAATCAAGCATTGAAACTAAATGTCAGAACAAAGCTAAATAGGGGAGCGCAGAAGAAGCAGAACGAAATAAAGGGTGAAGAATAGCAGGGCATCACAGCTCTAGGCTCTGCCCAGCCTTGACTCCAACTCAACTCAAACTTCAAACCCACCTCCATCAATAGAGGTCTTTTCATATTTAAAAACCCAGAATAGAGCATAGCAGGGACATACCCACACAAACACTAAAACTAAAAGCTACCTCCCTAAATGGAAGATAGAATCGGTAACTCCAATCTAAGAGAAACAGTGAAGGAAGAACAGGAGTAAAGGATTGAAATGAACCCAGAACAAAATCAAACACAAGCTTTACACTCGCACAAAAATGACGGAATTGCCGTGAACCCAACATTCGAGCTTAGAGAGCATAAAAACAGGGGAAAGATAGCTAGCAAAATCTGATCATCAAGCAAGGAAATTCAAGCCCTAAATTATGAATTCCATTCTAAACTAATGAACTACAATTAAATGCAATCTAAAATATAAGAAATCGAAAACTCACAAGTGGATTTGAAATTGAAAACCAAAACAGAAAACCCTAAAACTCAAACCCTAAAATACTAACACTGAAACTGAAACTAAAATCATAAAATTAAACCTAGATTACCTCCAATCTGGTCATTGCCTCGTTTTATAGCCTCTTCCAGATTGTTTATGGTCATGCGATTGCGAGTTGATGTGGACAATGGAGATGATTGATGCGCTGCTCGTGAAAGGCGCGTGGGATTTGGTGTACGTTGGTAGAGCACAC
>NCQT01083868.1:1675-12879 GCA_002740465.1 Stenocereus thurberi | reverse complement strand
TTAATCAAAAATAGACTTTGTACATAATTGCAAAGTTTTTGAAATCATGAAACTCACCGCCTTGAATATGCACATCAAGCATCAAGGGTTCAGGTGTCATGGGACATGAAAGATCTACACAGAAGTGTCGATAGCAATTGAAGAAAATTGGTCAATTGTGCATCTTGGTATTAATCAAGGCCAGTAAAGATGATTTGTATTTCATCAACCTTTTGTCCCCTATTGCATTGTAAATTGATGTTATAAGAGGTTTAATAGCAACTTGTACTAATCCAATGTGTATAAAATGGAATTTGTCCTTTGAATATATCGGAATGGCTTCTAGTTTGATCAAAGAAATCATTTGTAATCCACTTTATAAACCCATGATTTCTTCATGATTTTTGATTGAAAAAGCAGCTCGAAAGCTAAATGTAATAATTTTGTAAATAGTTTCAATATTGACTTTGGGAATATCCCATTTGTGAAAATTATCAAGAGATAGAGCCTTAATATGGCCATTTGTCCTAATCTCATTACAATTCACTATATCACTATTGCAACTATCAAGTCTAAAAGGCAATAATTTCTTAAACTTACTAGCCATTGCTATATTTTGTGCATATGCGGTGATGACAAAAGTCTACTCCTACAGTGTAGATTAAAGATGTGACCACTGGGACCACCTCACTCGGCTGACCAACGGCTTTACAGCTGATTAACGGCTGACCAATGCCTATCAAATATCATGCATAGATAGACACATAAATGGCTTTGATACCAGAGGGGAACAGGATATGAAAAACCCCACTGAAATTAAAACTTTATTAGACAGAAGTTTAGAATACAAATGATAATTACTTACAGAAATTTAAGATTTAAAAGAAACATAAGAAAACTCACGAATAATTTTGTAGTAATAATAAACTTACAAACGGTCGATTTGTTACTTGTACAAAACTTGTACAGAGATTGGTAAGTTTGAAGAGAGCGAAAATTCTAAGAGGAGGGAGAGACGATTTCTCTAATTCTTGGAACAAAAATTTTCTGCTATCAGATAATTTTTTGATGCTTCGTTCAAATGAAATGTCTGGCCTATATAGAGCTGAGAGGCGCTCAATAATAGAGGCGAAATGATGCTGATTTGTCTTCAGTTGTCAAGGAGCAAAGGTAAGGTTGCATTTGTCAAAAGGTAATTGCTTTACACTATGTAACTTTTGAAAAATTTGTTTGTACATACTGTTCATGAACAGTTCTTTATCAGGACTGTAGGTGAAAAGTGAAATGTCGGGGGACTATGGTGAATAGTGCATGTCGATAGTTTTGTCTTTACCTACAAAATAATATTTCGTTAAGATAATGTCCCTTATTTTTATCAATGGTCGCAACCTTTACGGGCTCTTTTCTTTTGTCTTTATTTTTGTTTTGTCATAGATCATAAGGATCTTGAGAGTCCTATAGAGCACAGATCCTCGGTTTTGTACCTGACTCTACTGAACTTGAATCGTCGCCTGAGCTCTCATGGTTAAGGAGTTTTTGTAAAAAGATTTGTCTCATAGCAGGGTCATCCTTGAGAACCTCGAGGATATGATTTAGCAAGCTAATTCTACATTTTCTTTTCCATAGAATTTTGTTTTGTACTAATTCCACCATTTGACTTTGTAGATTCAAACAATGGATAGGGGAAATAAGTTAGTAAGCTTTTGCATGTCAGCAATCTATTCCTTATTGACCTTTTCTCTAAGGTTTCTATCAATTTGTTTGAACCATTGGCGCTTGGAAGCATTACTGGTAGAGCAATATTCTTCCTTAAGAAAAGGCCAATCATTTGTAAAATTTGGGTTCGTGAGAACATTATATCCATTCCTATTCCCGGTGAAGAAGGAGATGGAGGATCATTGATAATTGGTTCTGCTATGGGTGACCTGAACCCATAATTTTGTGGTTGTTTTGTAGTGATGCCTCTGTCTGAGTGGAAAATAGAAAATGATTTCGTACTAGGAGATATACCTGGGAGATTAGTAGGTTCACGAAAGGAGCAGAATCTTAAAAGGACAATGCCATCAAGTTCCTCTATTATTTGCTCAATATAGTTCATTTGTTTGGATGTGTCATGAGAGGCAGATTGGGTGTCTTCTAGCTCAATAGCTTCTAGAATTGTGATTTCATCTCATTTGAGAAGTTTTGAAGTACAAACTTGAGGCTTATCATTCTCAATTTGTAATAAAATTGTTTCTTCTGAATTTGAAGGTGAATTATTCAAAAATTTTGTATTGAGCTTTGTTTACATTAATCGAAAATGGACTTTGTATATAATTGTAAAGTTTTTAAAATCATGCAATAGACCGCCTTGAATATGCACATAAAGCTTAAAGCTTCAGGTGTCATGGGATGCGAAAGGTCAAGAGAGAAGTCTGGATAGCAATTGAAGAAAACTGGTCTATGGTGTATGTTGGTATTAATCATGGCTAACAATAGAGACGATTTTTATTTCTTCAACCTTTTGTCTCCTAAAGCCATATAACTTGGTGCATTAATCCTGTTTCTTATAAAAGGTTTATCAGCAACTTGTACTAATCTAATACGCATAAAATGAAATTTGTCCTTTAAATGTATCTGAATAGGTTCTAGTTTGATCAAAGAAACAGTTTGTAATCCATTTTGCAAACTCACGATTTCTTTATGAGTTTTAATAGAAAAAGTAGTTTGAAAGTTAAATGCACCAATTTTGTAAATAGTTCAATATTGACTATGGGAATATCCCATTTGTGGAAATTCTCAGGAGACATGGTGTTAATAATGTCATTTGTCCTAATCTCATTACTATTCACTGTATCACGCTTACGGCAATCTAGTCTAAAAGACAATAATTTCCTGCACTTACTAGCCATTGCTATATTTTGCGCATATGCAGTGTTGGTAAAAGTCTACCCTCGTAGTGTAGATTAAAGACAGGACTGCCAGGGCTGCGTCACTCGGCTAACCAACGGCTTTATAGCTGATCAACGACTGACCAACACCTATCAAATATCATGCACAAAGAGACACATAAATAGCTCTAATACCATAAGGGAACAGGATCGGAGGAAACACACTGAAATTAAAACTTTTTTAAACAGAAGATTAGAATACAAATGAAAACTTACAGAAATTTAAGACTTAAAAGAAACTTAAGAAAACTAACGGATCATTTTGTAGTAATAATAAACTTACAAATTGTCGATTTGGTTACTTGTACAAAACTTGTGTGGAGATTGGTAAGTTTGAAGAGAGGGAAAATTCTAAGAGGAAAGAGAGAAGATTTCTCTTATTCCTGATCCTAATATTTTCTACTACTTTGACGTTCAACTAATTTGTGATGCTTTGTTCAAATGAAATGTCTACCTTATATAGAGCTGAGAGGAGCTCAATAATAGAGGTGAAAAGATGCTGATTTTTCTTCATTTGTCACGCGCCGAAAGCAAAGTTGCATTTATCAAAAGGTAACTGCTTTACAATGTGCAACTTTTGAAAAATTTATTCGTGCGAATTGTTCATGAACTGTGGGTTGTCAGGATTGTAGATGAATAGTGAAATGTCGGGGGACTGTAGTGAATAGTATCTGTCGATAGTTCTGTCTTTACCTTTAAAATAAATGGTTGGTTAAGATAATGACCATTATTTTTGCCAAAGCTCATGACCTTCTCGGGCTCTTTTCTTTTGTCTTCATTTTTGTTTCGTCACAGATCATAAGGTTCTTGAGAGTCCTGCAGAGTACAAATCCTCGATTTTGTAGCTAACTCTACTGAACTTGAATCATCCCCTGAGTCCTCGTTGTCAAGGAGTTTTTGTAAAAAGATTTGTCTCATAGTGTCTTTGAGAACTCGGGGGATATGAGTTAGCAAGCTAACTCTACATTTTCTTTTCTGCAGAATTGTGTTTTGTACTTGTTCCACCATTTGACTTTGTAGATTCGAACAATGGATAGGGGAAATGAGTTAGCAAGCTTTTTGCATGTCAGGAATCCATTCCTTGTTAACTTTTCTCAAAGGTTTCTATCAATTTGTTCAAACCATTGGTGCTTGGAAGCATTATTGGTAGAGTAATAATCTTCCTCAAGGAAAGGCTAATCAATTTCAAAATATGGGTTCGTGAGAACATTATATCCATATCCTATTCTTGGTGAAGAAGGAGATGGAGGACCATTGATAACTGGTTCTACTATGGGTGACCTAAACCGATAATTTTGTGGTTTCTTTTATAGGGATGCCTCCATCTGAGTGGAAAACAGAAAATGATTTCCTGCTAGGAGAAGTATCTGGGAGATTAGTAGGTTCACGAAAAGTCCATAATCTTAAGAGGACAATGCCATCGGGTTCCTCTATTATTTGCTCAATAGCGTTCATTTGTTTAGATTTGTCATGAGTAGCAGATTGGGCATCTTTAGCTCAATAGACTCTGGAATTGTAATTTCATCTCATTTGAGAAGGTTCGAAGTAAAAACTTGAGGCTTATCATCCTCAATTTGTAATAGAATTGTTTCTTTTTAATTTGAAGGTAAAGTGCGCAAAAAGTTTATGTTGATGTTTGTAGACAATAATCGAAAATAGACTTTGTATATAATTATAAAGTTTTGGAAATGATGAAACCCATCGCCTTGAATATGCACATCAAGCTTCAAGCTTCAAGTGTAATGGGACACGAAAGGTCAGCACAGAAGTCTGGATAGCAATTGAAGAAAACTGGTATGTTGTGCATATTGGTATTAATCATGGCTAATAATAGAGATGATTTGCATTTCTTCAACCTTTTGTCTCCTAGAGCCATGTAAATTGGTGCATTAATCCTTTTCTTATAAAAGATTTAACAGCAACTTATACTAATCTAATATGAATAAAATGAAATTTCTCATTTAAATGTATCTGAATGGCTTCTAGTTTGATCAAAGAAATAGTTTCTAATCCATTTTGTGAACTCATGATTTCTTCATGAGTTTTTATAGAAAAAGCAATTTGTAAGTTAAATGTACCAATTTTGTAAATATTTTCAATATTGACTTTGGGAATATCCCATTTGTGGAAATTGTCAGGTGATGGGGCCTTAATAAGGTCATTTGTCCTAATCTCATTACTATTCACTATATCACTATTACGACTATCTAGCTTAAAAGACAATAATTTCCTGAACCTACTAGCCATTGCTATATTTTGTGCTTATGTAGTGATGTTAAAAGTCTACCCCCGTAGGGTAGATTGAAGACAGGACCATTAGGGCCGCCTCACTTGGCTGACCAATGGCTTCACAGCTGATCAACAGCAAACCAATGCCTATCAAATATCATGCACAGAGAGACACATAAATAGCTCTGATACCATAAGGAAACAGGATCGGAAGAAACACACTGAAATTTAAACTTTATTAAACAGAAGATTAGAATACAAAAGGAGACTTGCAGAAATTTAAGACTTAAAAGAAACTTAAGAAAGCTTACGAATCATTTTGTAGTAATAATAAACTTACAAATTGTCGATTTGGTTACTTGTACAAAACTTGTGTAGAGATTGGTATGTTTGACGAGAGGGAAAATTCTAAGAGGAGAGAGAGAAGATTTCTCTGATTCCTGATCCTAATATTTTCTACTATTTTTGCGGTAAACTAATTCGTGTTACTTTGTCCAAATGAAATGTCTGCCTTATATAGAGCTGAGAGGCGCTCAATAATAGATGTGGAATGATGGTGATTTGTCTTCATTTGTCATGCGCCGAAAGCAAAGTTGCATTTGTCAAAAGGTAACTGCTTTACACTGTGCAAATTTTGAAAAATTTGTTCGTGCGAATTGCTTATGAACAGTGGTTTGTCAGGATTGTAGATAAATAGTGAAATGAGGGGGGACTGTAGTGAATAGTGCATGTAAATAGTTTTGTCTTTACCTGCAAAATAAATATTTTGCTAAGATAATAACCCTTATTTTTGCCAAAGGTCATGACCTTTCCGGGCACTTTTCTTTTGTCTTTATTTTTGTTTCATTACAGATCATAAGGTTCCTGAGAGTCCTGCAGAGCACAGATCCTTGATTTTGTAGCTAACTCTACTAAACTTGAATCGTCGCCTAAGTCCTCGTTGTCAAGGAGTTTTTGTATAAAGATTTGTCTCATAACGGTGTCATTCTTGAGAACTCGAGGATATGAGTTAGTAAGCCAACTCTACATTTTCTTTTCCGCAGAATTTTGTTTTGTACCCCTCCACCATTTGACTTTGTAGATTCGAACAATGGATAGGGGAAACAAGTTAGCAAGCTTTTGTATGTCAGCAGTCCATTCCTTGTTGGCGTTTTCTCTAAGGTTTCCATCAATTTATTCGAGCCATTGGTGCTTAGAAGCATTACTGGTAAAGTAATGATCTTCCTCAACGAAAGGTCAATCAATTGTAAAATTTGGATTCGTTAGAACATTATATCCATATCCTATTCCCGTTGATAACTGGTTCTACTATGGGTGACCTGAACCGATAATTTTGTGGTTCTTTTGCAGGGATGCCTCTGTCTGAGTGGAAAAAGAAAATGATTTCCTACTAGGCGAAGTACCTGGGAGATTAGTAGGTTCACAAAAAGAGAAGAATCTTAAGAGGACAATGCCATCGAGTTCCTCTAGTATTTGTTCAATATCGTTCATTTGTTTAGATTTGTCATGAGAAGCAAATTGGGCGTCTTCTAGCTCAATAGCTTCTAGAATTGTAATTTCATCTCATTTGAGAAGTTTTGAAGTAAAAACTTGAGCCTTATGATCCTCAATTTGTAATAAAATTGTTTCTGTTGAATTTGAAAGTAGAATACTCAAAAATTTCGCATTGAGGTTTGTAGACATTAATCGAAAACAGACTTAGTACATAATTGCAAAGTTTTTGAATGGCTTCTAGTTTGATCGTAGAAATAGTTTGAATCCATTTTATAAACTCACAATTTCTTCATGAGTTTTGATTGGAAAAGCAGTTTGAAAGTTAAATGTAACAACTTTGTAAATAGTTTCAATATTGACTTTAGGAATATCCCATTTGTTAAAATTGTCCGGAGATTAATATGGTTATTTGCACATATTCCTGAACTTACTAGCCATTGCTATATTTTATGTATATGCAGTGATGACAAAAGTCTACTCACACAGCGTAGATTAAAGACATAACCACCGAACCCACCTCACTCGGCTAACCAACGGCTTTGCAGCTGATCAATGACTAACCAACGCCTACAAAATATTATGCACAGATAGACACATAAATGGTTTTGATACCAGAGGAGAACATGATCGGAAGAAACACACTAAAATTAAAACACTTATTAAACAGAAGTTTTGAATACAAAAGAAAACTTAAAGAAATTTAAGACATAAAAGAAACTTAAGAAAACTTATGGATAATTTTGTAGTAATAATAAACTTACGAACGGTCGATTTTGTTACTTGTACAAAAGTTGTACAGAGATTGGTAAGTCTGAAGAGAGCAAAAATTCTAAGAGGAGGGAGAGAAGATTTCTCTGATTCTTAATCCTAAAATTTTCTGCTATCATGTAATTTTGTTCAAATGAAATGTCTGCTTTATACAGAGCTAAGAGGCGCTCAATAATAGAGGTGAAATGATGCTGATTTGTCTTCATTTGTCACACGCCAAAGGCATGGTTGCATTTGTCAAAAGGCTACTGCTTTATAATGTGCAACTTTCGAAAAATTTGTTCATGTGTACTGTTCATAAATAGTCCTTTGTAGGGATTGTAGATGAACAGTGAAATTTCGGAGGACTGTAGTGAATAATGTCTGTCAATAGTTTTGTCTTTACCTACAAAATAAATATTTTGTTAAGATAATGACCCTTATTTTTGTCAAAGGCCATGACCTTTGTGGTCTCTTTTATTTTTTCTTTATTTTTCTTTTGTCACAAATTATAAGGATCTTGAGAGTCTTAGAGATCACAGACTCGATTTTGTAGCTAACTCTACTGAACGTGAATCGTTGCCTGAGTCCTCATTGTCAAGGAGTTTTCGTAAAAAAATTTGTCTCATAGCGGGCTCATGCTTGAGAACTTCAAGGATATGAGTTAGCAAGCTAACTCTACATTTTCTTTCCCTCAGAATTTGGTCTTCTACTTCCTCCACCATTTGACATTGTAGATTCGAACAATGGACAGGGGAAATGAGTCAACAAGCTTTTGCATGTCAGCAATCCATTCCTTTTTAACATTTTCTCTAAGGTTTCTATCAATTTGTTTGAACCATTGGCACATGGAAGCATTTTTGGCAGAGTAATAATCTTCCTTAAGGAAAGGCCAATCAATTGTAACATTTGGTTTTGATAGAACATTATATATATATCCTATTTCTAGTGAAGAAGGAGATGGAGGATCATTGATAACTGGTTCTGCTATGGGTGACCTGAACAGGTAATTTTATAGTTGTTTTGTAGGGAAGCCTCTGTCTAAGTGGAAATCAGAAAATGATTTTCTACCAGGAGAAGTGCTTGGGAGATTAGTAGGTTCACGAAAAGAGCGAAATCTTAAGAGGACTATGCCATCAGGTTCCTTTATTATTTGCTCAATATCATTCATTTATTTGGATTTGTCATGAGAAGCAGATTGGGCTTCTTCTGGCTCAATAGCTTCTGGAATTGTAATCTTATCCCATTTAAGAAGTTTCGGAGTAAAAGCTTGAGGCATATCATCCTCAATTTGTAGTAAAATTATTTCTTTTGAATTTGAAGGTAAAGTACTAAAAAATTTTGTATTGAGGTTTGTAGACATTAATTGAAAATAGACCCTATACATAATTGCAAAGTTTTTGAAATCATGAAACTCACCGCCTTGAATATGCACATCAAGCTTCAAGGCTTCAGGTGTCATGGGACATGGAAGGTCAACATAGAAGTCTTGATAGCAATTGAAGAAAATTGGTCAGTTGTGCATATTGGTATCAATCGTGGCTAATAGAGATGATTTGTATTTCTTCAACCTTTTATCTCCTAAAGCCACACAAACTGGTGCGTTAATCCCTTTTCTTATAAAAGGTTTAACAGCAACTTGTACTAATCCAATATGCGTAAAATGGAATTTGTCCTTTAAATGTGTCTGAATGGCTTGTAATTTGATCAAAGAAATAGTTTGTAATCCATTTTATAAACTCATGATTTCTTCACGAGTTCTGATTAAAAAACAGTTTGAAAGTTAAATGTACTGATTTTGTGAATAGTTTCAATATTGACTTTGGGAATATCCCATTTGTGCAAAATGTCAAGAGACGGGGCTTAATAAGGTCATTTGTCTTAATCTCATCACTATTCATTATATCACTATTATGACTATCTTATCTAAAAGACAATGATTACTTGAACTTACTGGCCATTGCTATATTTTGTGCATTTGCGGTGATGATAAAATTCTACTCCCGCAGTGTAGATTAAAGACATGACCACCGGGACCACCTCACTCAACTGACCAATAACTTTACAGCTGATCAACGGCTGACCAACGCCTATCAAATATCATGCACAAATAGACACATAAATGGCTCTGATCCCCGGGGGGAATAAGATCGGAAGAAACACAATGAAATTAAAACTTTGTTAAACAGAAGTTTAGAATACAAAAGAAAACTTCCAGAAATTTAAGGCTTAAAAGAAACTTAAGAAAACTTATGGATAATTTTGTAGCAATAATAAAATTACAAATTATCGATTTTGTTACTTGTACAAAACTTATACAGAGATTGGTAAGTTTGAGGGTAGCCAAAATTCTATGAGGAGAGAGAGAAGATTTCCCTTATTCTTGATCCTAAAATTTTCTGCTATTTTTGCGAACAACTAATTTGCAATGCTTTGTTCAAATGAAATGTCTGCCTTATATAGAGCCGAGAGGCACTCAATAATAGAGGTGAAATGATGCTGATTTGTCTTCATTCGTCATACGTCGAAAGAAAGGTTACATTGGTCTAAAGTAACTGCTTTGCGCTATACAACTTTTGAAAAATTTGTTCATGCGTACTACTCATGAACAATGGTTTGTCGGGATTGTAGATGAATAGTGAAATGTCGAGGGACTGTAGCGTATAGTGCCTGTCAATAGTTTTATCTTTACTTGTAAAATAAATATTTCATTAAGATAAGCGCCCTTATTTTGGCAAAGGCCATGACATTTGCGGGCTCTTTTCTTTTATCTTTATTTTTTGTTTTTTCACAGATCATAAGGATTTTGAGAGTCCTGTAGATCGCAGATCCTCGGTTCTGTAGCTAACTCTGCTAAGCTTGAATCATCGCTTGAGTCCTCATTGTCAAGGAGCTTTTGTAAAAAGATTTGTCTCATAGTAGGGTCATCCTCGAGAACTTCAAGGATATGAGTTAGCAACCTAACTCTACATTTTCTTTTCCTTAGAATTTGGTTTTGTACTCATTCCACCATTTGACATTGTAGATTCGAACAATGGACAGGGGAAATGAGTTAGCAAGCTTTTGCATGTCAGCAATCCATTCTTTTTTGACCTTTTCTCTGAGGTTTCTGTCAATTTGTTCGAACCATTGACGCTTGGAAGCGTCACTGGTAGAGTAGTAATCTTCCTTAAGGAAAGGCCAATCAATTGTAAAATTTAGGTTTGTCAGAACATTATATCCATATTCTATTCCTGGTGAAGAGGGAGATGGAGGATCACTGATAACTGGTTCTACTATGGGTAACCAAAACCGATAATTTTATGGTTTTTTTGTAGGGATGCCTCTATCTGAGTGGAAATCAGAAAATGATTTCCTACTAAGAGAAGCACCTGGGACATTAGTAGGTTCACGAAAAGAGCAGAATCTTAAGAGGACTATGCTATCGAGTTCCTCTATTATTTACTTGATATCATTCGTTTGTTAGGATTTGTCATGAGAAGCAGATTGGGCGTCTTCTAGCTCAATAGCTTCTGGAATTATAATTTCATCCCATTTCTGAAATTTTGAAGTAAAAATTTAAGGCTTATCACCTTAATTTGTAATAAAATTGTTTCTTTTTAATTTGAAGGTAAGGTACCCAAAAATTTTGTATTGTGGTTTGTAGACATTAATCGAAAATAGGCTTTGTACATAATTACAAAGTTTTTGAAATCATGAAACTCGCCGCATTGAATATGCACATCAAGCTTCAAGGCTTCAGGTGTCATGGGACATGAAAGGTCAACACAGAAGTCTTGATAGCAATTGAAGAAAATTGGTCAGTTGTGCATATTGGTATCAATC